>JAQZBX010021622.1:0-32142 GCA_029593785.1 Cabassous unicinctus
GGGGAAAGAAACGTCCCACCATTTCATTTCACTTGGGAATGGGCCACCTCACCTGCACAAAAGAGGAGGTCAGTTCAGGCAAGTGTCGCCTTAAGCAGCCTCCAGCCCCCACAGACAACATGGCTCCTGCTGTGTCTTGCACCCAACTGAAGGTGAGCAAGAGGCCAGGGCACCTCCCAGGTGAACCCTAGGAGAGACACTGAAGATGCCCCCTTTCGTTGCTTGGGGTGCCGTTCAGGGCTCTCTGTGTCCCCAGGAAACGGGGGCTCAACACTGTTGATGTCAGCAAATTTCAAGCTCGTTTTGCATGGGGGGGGCTGTTAAATTAGTTTGGGGTGGGTTTTGGAGATCTTTTCATCAGCAGGGAGCATCAGCTTACCCAGGATGAAGAGAAAACTGAAAATGAGTTGCTATCTGCAGTCAAACAGGAGCTGTTGCTTTGTGTGAGAGGTTTGGAGATCCCAATCCCTCCAAAGAGTACCTGGCCCTACTTGAGGTAAAACTTAACCACTAGGGATTACTTGTTTGGAGAGATGAAGAAACAGGACTCCCAAACACTGCTCTGCTTAAGTGAGAGAAGGAGCCCCCATACTCAAGCAACGCCCATCTACATGTGATGATGCCTCTTCCAAATTGGGAGGAGAAAGGCAGAAATCAAGTAGAAGCCCATTTACTTTTAATGTTTTGTTGTTTTTGCTTGTTTTTAGAAAGTACCAGGATTGGACCCAGGACCTCGTACATGGGAAGCAAGTGCTCAACCACTGAGCTACATCTGCTCTGTTAATGTATTTAAAAGGGTGTTTTCAATAATTTGCTCTAAGCAAAACATAATCCCTGGATCTTATAGCTGTGTGGGTCTAAGTGCTATGTTGTGGTTGGATTCATTTATGAGAAATACCACCCAGCTTGATCGGTGTTTTTAGGCTTTCATATCCCCTGGCAATTCTCTCCCACCCCACACCGGCTTTTGTCCTCTTGATTGTACAGTTTTCTTGAGTTATTATTGTTCAAGCGCAACAATGTTTAAATGGCATGCCCTCCTTGATGTCAGAAGCAGTTAAAATATGGAAGACCTCAAGAATTAGGATTTCTTTAGGAAATTCTGGTCCTAGAGGAACTGTGGGCATCTCTTCAACATTGCGGTGCTACAGCGTTTCCTTCAAAAGGAAAGAGAAAGCCAAAACAAACATACCAAAGAGGATTCATGCCGTAAGATTAGAAAAGAAAGAGGCCTATGCTTCAGGAGTCTTTATATTCCAAAAGAATATAACATAGGATTATGGTATTATATTATACTTTGATTTGGGGTATTTACCAAAATAAGCAAATTGTTATAAACATGATGCAAAGGACTAAATGTATTTTTTCTTTGTGTATAATTTTAAATATTTCCTGGCTTTGGAATATTTTAATAGTTCACCATTTCTTTTGAGAATGAAGGAAAGAGGCAAAGTAGCATGAATAAGAAACAATTGGTCACCTCCCTAGGAAATCTTAATTCCTAACATGCCACAATGGGATGATCAGCATCAATCAGGCAAGTAGAATTGCTGCATTTAAATTACATTATTTTTGAGCAACAAATAACCCAGGTAAACTTTTCCCTGCTTTACACGCATGCATACACATACATTTACACTTTACCTTTGTGAGGGTAAGTCCAAGTGGTTGGCTTCACTTCCCCCTGAATATTGGTACAAAAGGATCTGAAAAGAACTCCATATTAGACCTAGGGGAACCATATTAAACTTTCTAAAAGTGCCAGTGATTTATAAACAGTGACAACAAATCTTAGTCATCTGGTCGACCTCCTCTGTTTGATGACCTGTGTGATAATACTGGGCCTGGACTTTTGATGAAGAGTTACTTGGGCTATTCTCAGCTCTGTGGGAGAATTGTGGGAAGGCTGGATAATGCCCTGTTAAAATCATCCTCCCCAGATGGTCCTGGAGAGTAAATGCAGTGTGTGAAGTTGAAAAGCTGAGCTGGCCAATTCCTGATGGCCCTAGGGCTGGGCCTGAGGGACAGGCATCTGGTGGGGCATCACACATGGGGCCTCTAAGGTTTGGAGACTGATAGGACTGGGTCACGACCCTCAGAGCCAGGCTTAGGGGCTTTTTGATCACAGGTTTGGCTTTCAGCATAGGAAGACAGTGGGTGGGGGGTTAGAAGGAGATTCCTGTCCCAGGCACATGGTTCCTAGGGGTCACAAGGCTGGGCTTGTATTTAGCTAGCAGTAATGATCTCATTAGGGATGTGAATGGGCCTCCACCCAAGACATTCAGCCATGCCAGTGGGCCTCACCCCCTTCCCCCTGCTATGCTTCCCTCATGTGGCCTGATGTGAAACATGAACTGTGATGAAAAGACTCCCAGTGCTTAATAGTTAGCAAAACAGCAGCATTAAACTAGGAAAGTTGAGGATAATCAGAACGGGACACTGGCTGGGCAGGAGGTGGTTGTCCACAGAACCAGGACAATCCCATGAGCAGGGATGTCACAAAGCTAGCAGTGCACAATGACACAGCTGGCTGCTGGCAGGGAGCCTGGCTGGGTAGGGCCTCCTGGTCACCCAGGTGGTCAGGCTGAGCCAGGCTTTTAACTTTATAAATTAAAAAAAAAGGAAGAGACAGAGAGAAGAGAGATAGAGAGAGAAAAATAAAACCCTCCTGCTTTTTCAGTGGGAAAGAAAGTAAGAGGGGGCCATTGAGCAGGAGAAAGAAAGAGATTAAGTAGCAAAGAAAGTGACAAGCTGATAATAGAAAACACTTTCAATAGTGGTAATCCTTGACATACAAGGACAAATATGAATACTTTTGTTCTTGAATTTGGATTAAGTTTGTCTCGGGAGGGAAACCAGAATGAAAGTTGGACTGCTTGTGTGTCTTGCGAAGCTGGATGAAGGCAAGTTGACTGTGGACTGACAAGGCCCTTGGGAAACTGCAGATTTAAGGAATACTTAAGAAAAACAACTGTGGCTGGATAGCTTATATTAGAAAACCCCAGCTGTTGAGGCTGGGCAGACAAATTATTAAAGATGTGAGATGTCAGAGCATTTGCCTTGTCTTTCCTATTCTCACCGTATAGCACACCGTGAGGCCACCTCAGCCCTGTGGACACTGCTTAACATTCAAAAACCATAAAAGTTTGGTATTTTTAATATCCATCGCATGCAGAAAATCTGATTTTTATCAGTGTGTATTCAAACTCCATGTATCAGGGGCCATTGTCCACAATTCTCGGAGCAACAGGAAGCTGGTTTTATGGGAACATCATAATGAGGAGACTTGTTTGATTCTGAAGAAACTTAATGACTTATTAAGATCCTAGGAGAGGACGAGATAAACCAAGAATTGTCTGCATGAGATTCATTTTCAGCTTGTTGTAAGCTCTGTTTCTGAACCTGCTAGAAGAGTCCAGCCTTCTGCTTAGATGACACTGATTTGTCTCCTATCTACTAATTAGAGTAAATATTCTCAACATCCCTCTCCAAGTAGTTCTTTTCATTGTTAAACTTACTTTGCTATTGGAATAGTAAATAATGTTGCTTCCCACCCAAACAGCATGCTGTGTTTCCTCTGGTAAATATCTTTCTTATTTTAAAATTGGAACACCAGCTGGCACATTGGACATGCCCACAAAATTCAGCATGGCGGTTTGCAGAATGTGTTCTTGGTTGCATTCAGTGTAGTCGGTTGCTGGAGGTGTCTGTGGGAATGACCGCTTTTAATCCCAAATTCTTGTTTCTGATTAAGGTGAAGAAGTAATGGTTCTTTAAGAGAATGGCGCTGCACTGCTGAGCCTGAGACTAGAGCAGTGTTGGGTGATGGAGGTGTCAACAGTGGTGGTGGGAATTTTGCAGGGGAGCTCGGTGGATGTTATCAGGCAAGCACACAGTGACATTTTGCAGATGTTGTACCTTTGGGGTCATGTTTCATCCAGTCAGGTTGAATGACAGCCTTATTTTGTGATTTACGGAGCAGCTGGGGTTTTTCTTGACAGAAGGCTTAATGTGTCCCTTTCCAGGATTGGCAGGCTGCCAAGAAAAGAACCTGGGGGTTCCCACCTCCCTGCTCTCTCGCGTAGACTGGGGCTGGAGAGGCCCAGTGTCTTAGCCTCAGTGGCTTTGCTGCAGGAACAGAGAGCTACCCCGGGGGCTTCCTTTGCTGCTTCCCCACAGATTCAGTGTGTTGACCTCAGAGCCACCTACTCACAGGCTTTGCCTTGGGCCAATTATAATCTCCTCTTGTTTGAAACAGAACAACAAAATGTGCGGCCCCTCAATTTTTGCTTGGATTTCTCCCCAAAGGTACCCTTTTCTACAAAGTTTGAGCCAGGCATGTCCTGGCAATTCTAGGAGAATGAAGGGTAGTTTCATCTTCTTTGAACAAAATGATCACCTCAATGACTTCTTCCTTGACAAAGCAGAATTGGGGTGGCATGGGCCTTTCAAATTTAGATGGGATCTTCCTTCATGAATTGCCTAAAAAAGCCTGCCATTTTCAAAAAGCACCAGGTTGAATAGCAGCCAAGATGGAGAATTTTTGTTTTAAATCTGTAGGTATGGAGGTGTAGCACGTGCTGTTGAAAAACCACCCGTATCCCCACAGCACTCCTCAGAACTCACTTGCCACCCTGATGGTGTCCATCTGCGAGCGCTTGGTCCTCTTGGCTGGAGCACTTTCTGGACCACAGGTTTGGCAAGCCAGAAGAAGCAGGAAGTTAACACCCTTCTCCCTAGGAGCAGCCTCCTGGGCAGGGGGCTAACTCCAACATGCGTGTGCTACACTGTCTCCAGGGAGTCCTTAGAGGGAAGGAGCCCCCATTGCCCCTTTATTGACTTCCTTCCTTTTCTGTTTCACTTTCTGTCTTCCTCCTGATGCTTCCTTAATTCACTGCCCTTTATCCCTCTCACCATCACATCAGTGTTTCAGGTTCTGCTTCTGGGAGAAGAGAAGACACAGGCATGAATTTCCATCATCTTTGACAGAGACAGTCTTAGTTTGCCTGAGCTTCTATGACAAACACCATACAATGGGTTGGCTTCAAAAATGGGAGCTTATTGGTTTACAGTTTTGAGGCTAGAAGTCCCAAATCAAGATAGCAGCAAGGCTTACTTTCTCCCCGAGGACTGTAGCACTCTGGTGCTGGCTCCTGACAATCCTTGGGGGTCATTGCCCGGTATTTCTGCCTCCTGTCACACAGCCATGTCCTGTCCTTTCTCATTTCTGTGAATTCCAGGTTCTCTGGAAAAGGCCTCCAGTAATCTGGATTAAGACCTACCCTCATTCAGATGGATCACGGATCAATTAAAATAACATCTTTAATAGGTCCTGTTGATAATGGGTTCACACCCACAGGGATGGGGATTACGATTAAGAACATGTGTCTGTTGGGGTCCATAATTCAAGCTGCCACAGAGACCAAGAACAGATGATGTATCCTCAAACAAATGATACCTGCCCTCAAAGGGGTCTCTGAGAATCCTTCTATTAGTTGCTAGTTTAATGGTAGAGTTATTAAAAAATCCCTGTTTCTTAAGAGTAATTAGATTTAGATGGTGAAAAAACACACCACACTCCCCCCTCACAGGATATTTTTGAGACATGGAAGGACTAAAGTGTAGCATTATTCTACAGGGACTGTGTTCTTGATTTTCTTACCCTTAGCATAATCCACTACAAGACCAGATATAAAAATTGAATAAAATAAAACAAGCATAGTAGAGACCAGGATACACATTTTCTAGATTCAGCCTAGTTGGACCTAACACTATGCAGAGGGGGTTGGAGATTTAAAATTTGAAAAGTACATACTAAAATATGGAATTGTACATAAGAATTACATGTTAAGAGACAGTCTTTTAAAAATGAGGCATCTGCTCCTCTAAGGTATTTCTTATTGCTTGGTGATCTGATGGATGCGGTCACAGCATACATTTTTGCTTTATTTTATTAAATTGGTTTGCATTTTAGGCTTCCCCTTTCCCAGATGGGATCATTAAATAGTCTCAAGACTTTCCTGATCAGAACTAGTGTTTTGTTTTGCTCAGAACTAGTGTTTTCCAGATTTGGGTACGAGCCCCATTGGGAAAGGGATGTGGCCACTCACACACTCTCTGGGACTGGTTCAAGGCTATGTTTGTGGACTCCCAAGAGGACAACTCTCTTTTTCTAGAAAAGCACCTTCGTGAGCTGCTCTTATTCTAATTAATTACTTAGTCTGAACAGGTAATACCTGAATATGAAAAAATTATTCAAACAGGAAAATAATGAAGATATATAGAGACGACCCCCTCCTCTATTCCCGTCATCCAGTGCTGTGCCTCAGAGGCAGCCCTGACTTCGTTCTTCCTGAACTCATTCAGAACTATTTTAGGTACATACAACGTATGTTTGTCCTATTTGTTAAAGATAAACAATGGTGTGGTAGGAAGAATTCCATGATTCCTATCCTCTGGTGGACATGCCCTGGGCAGTCTCCTCTTTGAGTGTAGGTGAGACAGAATATGATGGGACATCACTCCCCTGAGGAGGTTACACCATATAAGACTTACCATGGTAAGCTGGAGAGAGATTGTCCTGCTGGCTTTGCAGAAGGAAGCTGCCACATTGCTAGGACCTAAGGGCAGGCTTTAGGAAGAACTGGATTCTGCCAACAAACCACATGGGCTCAGAAGAGGATCCCAAGCCTCAGATGAAATGGCAGCCCCAGTCACCACCTTGGTTTCAACAAGGTGAGATCCTGACAGAGGACCCCAATAATCCATGCCCAGATGATTCCTCACCCACGGAAACTGATTTACTAAATTTGTGTTGTTTTAAGGTGCTATGCATTTGGTTATTTGTTACACAGCAATAGAAAACTAATACAAGTAGCATACTATTATACTGCTTTGTAGCTATGTTTTTCATTTAAAAATCTATCTTGGAGATGACTCCCTATCAGTATATACTTCTTTAACCCTGTTTGTTTTTTGTTTGATCAGTGGAATTATTTCCAAAAAAAAACTTATGTTTTATAAACCAAACTTCAGTAGCAGCAGTACCTGGTACTGAACTTGGACTGTGCTGTTGTAATAAGTACTGAAACAACAACCAGGTGATGAGACAGGAATTTAGCCAAAATAGTCTCCTGATCCTTCTATTTTTATTGGTTGGTGTATTGGTTTGAAGATCAAATCAATGAAGATCCTTTAAGATGAGAACATTTTCCAAAAGCACATGCTTAACAATTTAACTTGTTCTGTTATAGTCGTAATGTGCAGATGCATTTTCTTCCCTCGTGGAAGCCACACCAGAGGTGGTCAGGACTTTGGGCAAAGACTGGCAAGTTTCTCACCAAGTCACTTTCCCTTTCCTCTGGCAAACAGCTAGACCACATTTCCCAGCCCTCCTCGAGTTGAGTTCTGAAATGTGGGTGGCTGGGATGAATGCCCCTTCCACATCTGGTCCATAGAAACCTCCCACTCCATTCTCCAGTCTCTCTCCCTTCTCCTACCTGCCAACTGGAAGCAGGGGATTCGGCGGGGAACTCCAAATTCAGGTGTGGTGGAACCTCAAGCTGCAGGAGACTGTTTGACCGTGTGGAAGACTTCCTGCAAGAAATGCACTTTAATTGTGCGAAGCTACTGAAAATCGAGCATTGTTTGTTTCAGCAGAGTGCCTTCCCTGAGTGACACAGGGCTGAGGATTTGCTTTCAGACAGGATTCTTTCCTTTGTGAGAGGAATCACACCAGGATCCCTTTAAACTGCAGGCTCACTTTACCCAGGGAATGTGATTCCATCGATTACAAATGGGTTGCAGGGGTACATCTGCTGTGCAAGCTGCCAGCATATCCAGAACTGTGCTCAGAGAGGGAGCACAGCAAAATTTATGCATTGAGCTCGGGGTGAAAATATCCACAATGATGTTCGTCGTGAATTCTAGTTAGCGTCATGATCTTCTGACAATTTAGTTGCAAATTGTGCTCGGTTTGTATTTGTTTGCTTAAACATGTTGAGTCACCTTGTTCCCTTAGTTGATTTACAAAACTTATATTGAGAATAGTAATTAAAAACGGAAGTTGAGCATACTGGTTAAGATTGTAATTCTGGTTCAGCAATTCATCTTTTTGCCTAATTTCATGGAATGAGGACTGCATGGACAGAGCCTGGCTTGAGAGCCTGAAGGGATCAGTCAGGTACCCACGAGGGTGATAGGAAAACTTGATGCTTTGGGGAGAGTGGGAGACTTCCACTTAGGAGCAGGAAATAATCAACTTAAAAAGTAAGGGGAATATAAGATTATCACCTGTGGCCATTTTTTTCCCCTGAAAAGTTGCTGTTGGCAGCTACGAAAATCCACTTGATTAGACAGTGCTGTGAAAGGAAAGCAAGAATTCCAGGAACAAGCCCAGGAATCTGGGAACGCTGCCGCTTCCCTGCTCTTAAGAAGAGAAGCAACAAATGCGGTTGGCTTGGCAGGGAAAGGAAAAGAGGAGGTGGGGTACTGCCGCCTGCCCTTCCAAAGCAGCACTGGAGCTGCCGAAAGCTCAGGTGTGGCCCCCTCCTCCCTTCAGTTCCATGGGAGGTTGGGGCTGGGGCTGCTGAGCACGTGGGCTCTGTGGGTGGTGTGCAAGCCAGCGCAAGATGGGCTGTTGACTGATTAAGTTTTGACAAGGGTACATTTTACAGACATCAAGAGGCAAAAGGAAACAGGGAAAGTGAGGCAGCCTAAAATCACAGAAACTATGGGGATGAAGTAGAGTACAGAGCCACATTCAAGGACAGCCACGTTCTCAGTTGAGTTCTGCCACTGCTGAACTTGTGTGCAGAGCTAAGGAAGTGGATAGAGTACCTGAGCTGCAGCTTTCCTTCCAGCCTATAATTCTTTTCTCCTAGTGAATCTGGAGAAATAATTGGTCGATCCCAAGAAATCTTAAGTGTTCCAAAAACCACAATTAGAGGTTTGTTTTTAAGGTTCTGAAAGTAGAAAACCAAGGTATTGGTCTCCCCCTCTTCTCTTCCTCCTCCTCCTCCTCCTCTGCTTCTGCCTCTGAAAGGATCTTGTTTTAGTTTCCTAGGCTGCTCAGGCAACCACCACGAAATGGGTGGCATTAAACAATGGGGATTTATTTGCTTACCATTTTAGGCTAAAAGAAAGCCCAGATCAAGGCATTGCCGAGGCAATGCTTTCCTCCTGAAGCCCATGGAGTTCTGGGGCTCGCTGCTGACGATCCTTGGTCCTGAGCTTGTCACATGGCAAGGTACATGGCAGCCTCTCCTGGTCTCTCTCTTCTCTTCCAGGTTCCATTGATTTCAGCTTCTGGATGTTTCTTCTGTGGCTTTCTCTCTCATTTCACAATAAGCTCAAGGAGAAACTGATGGCACCTTCCACACTTGGCTTGGAAATATCCTCAGCTAAATGTCCAAGTTCAACGCTTTCAAGTTCTGCCTTCCATCCAACATCAGAACTCAATTTCTCCAAGTTCTCTGCCACTTTGAAACAAAGATCGCCTTTTCTACAGTTTGCAATAACTTATTCATAATTTCCTTCTAATGCCTCATGGGAAGTACCTTTATATCCCTATTTCTACCAACAGTCAAAGCAATCTAGGCCTTTTCTATCAAGTGCCTCATAATTCTTCCAGCCTCTACCCATTACCTGATTCCACAGCTGCGTCTACATTTTTGGCATTTGCTTGAGCAGCCTAAGTAACTATAACAGACCTTTACACATTGCTACAATCAGAAACTCACTCCAAGGGCCCAATTGCACTCCCCCCTATTTGCTTGATAAATTCTGCAGTGGACTTGGCTCCAAATCCATATTCATATCTCTTGAAAAAGAAAATTGACCTGTTGCATTTCAAGACAACATGGGATGGCAGCAATTCCTATTGGGAATAGGTATGGCTAACCGAGATACAATTACCTAAGAAAGTCAATTATGAAGAAACTCTATCATTGAAGTTAGGAAATAGAAAGTGCATGGGGTGGGGCATGGATGTAGCTCAAGCAGTTGGGTGCCCGCCTCCCACATGGGAAATCCCGGGTTTGGTTCCTGGTGCCTCCTAAAAGAAGACGAGTAGACACAAGCAAACAACGAACAGACAGTGAGTATAAACAACGAGGGGAGAAATCAATAAATCAATCTTTTTTAAAAAAGAAAGTGCATGGGGGAGAGAAATAAATTTTGTAGAGAGAAATAGAAAGTTTGGACAGCATGTGTGATTCGTTTCTATTGTTTCTTTTGGGTATCTGCCATTGACTGGATTCTCAACTATTTCTTTCTGTTTTCCCTATGTATCATAATGACTTTTGATGTTGTCAAGATAGAAAAACATGGGTGAAAAAGATCTATTGATTGGCAAAGGAAACAAAACAAAATAAACAGAAGTCAATTTAGAATCTTTGGTCCCCATCTCAGTCAGATTATTAATGTGTGGACAAGTGCCTATCTCTGTTCTGGAAGAGATTAGGTGTTCATTAGATGTTTCTTGAAACTGACTTCAAGATATCTATTATTAACTAGCTCCTAAACATTGTTTAGCATGGAAGACCATCTTCTTTTTGATAGGAAAATATTTTAACAAATGATTACAGTATTTCTCCCTCTTGAATCCCATGAGTTTAAAAGCACTGAACATCAGATAACACAACCCTCAATCTTAATGGCAGTCTCATCATGAATATAACCACAATGGAAAATAAACTCATCACTAGATCTCAATTTATTTATAAAAGATCCCAGCTGTCACCAAATGCCAAAATGGGTGGAGATGTTTTGGCTCACAGGAGTGGATCTCCGGCTATTGAAAAAGCATTTACAGGCATTATTAGCCAGAAGAATCAGCCTAGTGAATACTACAATTAGGAGCTATGGTTCAGATATTCAAGTGCAAGCGTTCAGAGGGCTGTGTAGCAGCTAATCTGTGAGGGTAGTTTTGAAAATAATGACATTTAACCTATCATAACAATTGTTCTCATAAAAGGCATGAACCGCTGTAATGAATAATAAAATCCAGCATAAAAATAACGTCCCAGTATTAGCAATCATGAAACTGAACACAGCTAGTTTTACCACATGAAGACGCATTTAAAAGTGTTTGAGACTTATTTAAAGAGGAAAAACACTAGCAAATCCAGCATTTCTAGACAATGTGCTCACCAAGTTCACTAAGAAGAATATTTAATGATTATTCAAAGCATAACATGAAGGACAGCAGTTAATCTGATTAGAGAAATGCCATTTCTAATGTATTTATTTGGAGTAGTGATTGCTGAATTGCACTGTTATTAGCAAGCTTGCCCTGTTTACTGGAATGCTGATACATATTTAAAAATCTGTCTTTGCATAATGCAGGCTGACCCTGTGGACAATAGAAGGGGGGCTTTTGCTTTCCTCTCCTCCTTTATGTGTTATCTGATCTGTCCGCCTTGATTTGGAGCTGTCTGGGGGCTTCGTTATTGTTGATGCCACTATTCTCTCTCACCCTCCTTCTGGGTTTGACCCCCTCGGGTCCTGAAGTCTGATACGCCCATGACACCTCAGGGGATTGCAGCCGAGAATTCATTGTCCCTGAGCTTTTTAAACATCACTACAAGCCAGCGAGCGCTCCCGCTTTTTGCCTAGTTATGGACCATTTCTCACGCTTGATTAGTTGATTTGCCAACCTTAAAATGATTGCATTTGTAATTTGTGAGTGGGATTAATTACCTAAATCATTCAGCTCATCGTGCTCTTGGCTGCAGGGAGACAAGCTGGGCCTGAGATCCTCCTAACCTGAGGATTTTTACAAAATTATGCTCTTAAATGAAGAGAAGAAGAAATATTTGTATGAATTCCCCATCTCGGCTCCATTCCTTTTCGAAATTGTAAACTCAACTGTGTTAGTTCCTTTTATTCTGCATCTTTAGGGTCCTCACTGGAACTTGAAAATTTTAATCTTTCAAAATGGAAGCATTCGAACAATGAGTATTTTTTAAAGAGAGGGATGGAGATCCAAAAAGAAAAAGAGAATTGTAATCCAAACCTTTGGGCTGTTGGTAGCTTCTCCTACAAGAAGGGCTTTTTTTTTTGTCCCCAGAGCTGGGGTGAACTTGAGCATCTGAGCAGACCTGGAGGTAAATCATCCTTTAGATGCCATTGAACTGACTGGGTGATGGCTGTGGCAGTCAGTCAATCGATATCTATCAAGGGCCAGCTAGTACTTGCCATGCTGTGGATACCAGGGTAACGAGAACAAATAGAGCCCATTCAATGCTCCCCTGTAGCTTGCTAGGGTGTCACTCTCTCAGAAATCTTGCTGGGGTTTTTAACCTAAGGATTCAGGGGTCGGTAGCCACCTGGAATTGCATAATGTTTGAGTGTGAGTAATGACTGCTATTGTCCGTTAAGCATCGGTATGACTGTGCCAATGTGTAAAGTATTGTTAAGGCTTCCAGCCTGGTTGGTATAGATGAAACTAGGCTTGGTCATGAAGAGAGGGAACAGAACCTGGCTGGCATGGAAGTGGGTGGCCCCTGGCAAGCTCCAGGCAGACCAAATTGGTGATGGCGGCAGGGTGGCAGGACTTGGGCAGTGCCAGCCCAGTGCCTTCATGGTCAGGAGCTGCAGAGTGGGCTGAGGTCAAGCAGGATGGTGAACTTGTCAGGAGATGAAACTCCAGGTCTCAGCCATGCCCTATGCAGATGCTTATGGGCTAAGATGCAATGGTCCTTCTAGCTACACAGGAACTGGAGACCTAACAACCACCAATTTAATGGGGAATAGTGTGATGAGGTTTCATAGGTTAAATCATGCAGACAAGGGCATCATTTAGCTAGTGACAGTTGAGTTCAACAAAAGGTCACACCAACATTTCCAAAAGCAATAAAAACTTATTTGAATGGCTTGATGAACTATTTGGGCTACAATTATATCACTTGGTTAGCAATTTTATTATACATAATGTATTTTTATTTTTATATATAATAATATATATAACTTATTTAGAAAGTAAAAAAAAAAGATTTATATATTAACTTATAATACTGTGCCAGTTCTTCAATCTCTTAAATCTTTTTAATGTTGTTCTGTGTCTATATATGGATTTTTCAGGAAAGGATACCCATGGTTTTCATTAAATCTTCAAGTGGTTTTAATATAGGCAGGACCTAGAACAAGGAGCAAATGGAGGCCCCATATCACATGTCTAAATGTGTAAAAGTTATGAAACTAACAAACTTTTGATAAAACCTGTTTTATCCTCCTACCTTGAAAGAAAATATTCCTTTGTAAAATGACTTGGAATGCCAGGTTTGCACTTAGGATTCTTGGACTCCTCTGAGTTCTCTGCCAGAACTGGTGGCACAGGGACAGCTGGTCTTAGTCTTCAGCACATGGTCAGATGGCCTTCTCTTCCCACCTCTGACTCCCCACTCCCCTGGGAAATGCCTCACATGTGAACATCTGAGATCCATCCATGCCCACCTAAAAACATCTGACACTTGGCAACCTTTTGGGCCTTTGGATTGTGTCCATCCTGCCCAGTGTGTTCTCAGGAGGACAGAGCTGGGGAATAGACCTGCACAGGCCCTGGGCCATGAATTCTGGGATCCAAGTTTCCTTAAGAAGGCTCCAAGTGGACACATCCCAAGACCCTTTGGATTTTTCAACTCATGCTTTCCAGGGGACTTATCCCAGCCAGTTTTGAGCACAGAAGAGCACCAGTTCAGGTTCATTCCAGTGAGATGTGGCTCAAGGACTTCCTGTTGGCTGGTGGAAATTTTCTGAGAACTTCACTGCAGTTTGATACTCTTCCTACCCAATCCTCTTGCCCCACCCCCCCTTCACTGGGATCAGTTTCATGTCATGGTCTGAGGATCTCTCCATCTCCTCTGGCTTCCTCCCCTTTATCCTTCACAGGCATATCTCCATCAATAAATCTTTTGCACATCTAATCTCATCTTGGCATCCACTTCTTGGAGGACCTAAACTAACACAGACTACACTTATTGTGATTCTGGATTTTCCAGGATGGTTTCAATTTTAAGTATTGTCTTGCATTGTTTTTTATGCCTAGAGGATCTCATCCAGCTCCATGGATTTTTTAGACTTTTAATTTTGAGATAATTATAGATTCACAGGCAGTTCTGAAAACAGTAGAAAGAGTCCCCTCTACCCTTCACCCAGCTTACCCCAATGTGACATCTTACATAGTTGTAGTACAATATCACCTCATGGGTTTTAAAACCAACCAGGTGTTGGTGACTACCTCCATTTATTTTTAGCTCAAACAGACCTTTCACTTGAGATCCAGACAAATCTATTCCTGCCTACTCAGCATTCCACTTGGATGTCTAACATTCATTTCACATTTAACATGTCCAAAATAGAAACCTTGATCCCTGATCTTCCCTCATTCGAACATCTCCCAGTTCTTCATCTTAGTAAATGGCACTTTACCAAGTGGCTGAAATCAACAATCATCTTGCAACATCTTTGCTTACTTGTTAATTGTTGACCTATCTTCATGGGAATGGGACTTACATGAGAGCGGGACCTTGTCTGTCTTGTTCTCTGTGTCATTCCCAGCACCTTGTGCAATACTTGGCCTGGAGCAGGTGCTTAAGCACTATTTGGTAAATGAATAGATGAATACTTGTGAAACCCATGTGTCCCAATTTTTAACAGAACGAATATGGTGACATTGTGGTCACAGTTGACACCAAGCATCAGGATGTTTTCCTGAGTCATGGTTTATATGCTCATATGATGGATGTCTAGAAACGGATAAAGCATATCTCACAAATTGCTTGAGAAGAGATTTATTGACCTCCTTAAGGAAGCTTCCATCTGCAAATGGAGTGAAAAGCACAGATAAAACTCTAAAACCCAATAACCTTCTTCCCTCCATCTCTTCTTTCCTCCCTTCCTTCCCTTCATCTCTTGATTGCCTGGAGTACAGTTTCAAGTAATCTTTTAAGAAGAGTACATTGGACTTATTCTTATCCTTGAGTATGTAACTGACTATATCTTTCTTTGACTTTATAGATGAAAGGAAACTAAACTGAATCACAACTTGTTCCCTGAAAATTTTGTAGATGCCATTCATTGTCCCCTGGCATTTAGTGTGATGGGGAAGTGAGAGCAGTTGATATTTCTTCTTCTTTTGTTCCCTGCCTGGATACTTGAAGATTATAAAAAAGGGTTAACCTCGTGGGTTCTGGAAATAGGCAAGTTTTGGATCAGATTCCAGTGTTGTTCTATGAGTTTGGCCAAGTTACTTCTTTTCCAAGCCTCAGTTATCTCATATGAAAATTTGGATTATGACACCTATTTTCTATGGTCATTGAGAGAAGTAAACAAAATAATACATGCAAAACACCTGGGAATACATGTGAAGCATAAGCTCAATAAATAATAATGCTTTACTTTTCCTTGTAATATAAAACACTTGCCAGGAGAAAGCCAGATATTTGCGTACTTTGTTGATTTTTGCCTGGCATACAACATGACTACTCAGGTTTTTGTTTTCTTTTGTTTTTGTTTCTTATTATTCAAGCAGTGAGCCTGCATCAAGGGGCCACTTTGAGGCCTCTCAGGAGCTGAAGTTCCAGACACCACTGCCTGCTTCAGGACCAATAGCCCAGGAGCTGCTGTCTACAGTGAGCTCAGTGTCTATAGAGAGCTGCTTTGGGTTTCTGTTGTGTGTGTTTTTTTATAGAGATGATTATTCCTTCTCAAGCTCAGTGAGTTGATTTGTTCTTTCATACCTCATGCATCACTGCCCTGAGATTGGAGTTGTTGTACTGAGAGCTCACTGCCCTGGCCTGCAGGATCTGGTGGAAGAAAATCTACAGGACTTTGCCTGAGATGGCTTCCTTGGCTCCCTCTCCTTACCTGCCCTGCTTCACTCCCTCCTTGCTCCTCATTTCTCCTGGAAGCACTTCCCTAATAAATTACTTCTACATGAATCCTTGACTCAAGGTCTCCTACTAGAGAACTTAACGTACAACCCTTCCTCAGGGAGGCTTTTCCTTACCACCCCTCTCTTCACTTAAGCCCAGGTTCCTTTATTATACTCTCTCACAGCCATGATCTTTTCCTTAACAGAAATTATATTCTTGTGTGATGAATCAACTACATTGATTAATCACCTTGGAATGCATACCTCATAAGATCAGATGCTGGGTCAGTTTTTACTCAATATTTCAACTTCAGAGATTAGCACAAGATCTGGCAAATGGTAAGTGCTAGATATTTTTCAGTGAATAAATAGATGAATGGATGAATATGGGTGGATAAGTTACATATTTCTGGTCTGGGAGCTTGGTTCTCCCAACTACTCCTTTCCTTTGCAGTCTTCTGGAGGCACCAGGTTCTTGGAGCTGCCTATGTGGCTGTCAGCAATCACTGCCCCTTGGCACACTGGGTTTCCTTCTCTAGGTTACCAGGCAGATTGGCAGGACACCACATGGAAAGTAGGGTCTCAGCAGGTAGGCATCACCAGAGGAAGATGAGCTGGATGTGCAAAGAAAGGATGGCTGGGATGGGAAGATGCAGAGGTGATCATACCTTCATAGTGCTCCTTTAGCTTTTGCCATGGGAGCTATTGTGCATGCAGAGTAGAACCAGCAGATCCAAAACTATTAAGAGGACATAGAATTATTTAGAGTAGGCATCTTTGCATACCAAATCAAGGCATGGATCTTGTGCCCCTATGGAGATGCTGTCATAAATGGATCTTTGAAGGTAAATAACATGGTGGAGATAAGGGAGAGATGGGAAATGAAACCACAGGATCTGAGAAGACACCCAGGCAGAGGTGGCATCCACAGACCTAGATCCCTATCTATCAGGAAACAGAACAAGAAATCAAAATGCTAGGCCAAATCTGGGCATAAGTCAGTCTCAGCCAAAGCTTAGAGATCATGGAAGCTCTTGGCAAGAGCAAAGCACAGTGAGGCACAAGCTGGGTCACTCATAGGAATGGTGGATGGGGCAAGAGAAACAAAGTCCCAGACCAAAGGTTTGGGGATGCCCCAGAGAAAGGGAGATCTCAAGGACAGGACTGAGTCAGGGAGAACTATCTGGTACCAAGCCCCAGCGCAGACTAACAGAAATAACCCCATATAGATAAAGACAGCTACCTGGCCAAAAATAGGCTTACCCCATTAAGCAGCCAATATCTGGGGGAACTCTGGGTCCCCAGAAGGATCTTCAGAACACCTTCAGGTGTTCCAGAAACGGATGCAATATGGGCACACAGAAGCTTACTCATCTGGATGAGGAATCCCTCAAGAAATTTCTCTAGTCAAGGGTTAATGATGGGACCATGCTGAAGGCATCTCCATGGCCACCATTGACCTGCGTTGCTCTCCAAGAATCAGAATCCCCAGCTTAGATTGAGTTCCAAGGCCTCAAGACAAGAGAAGGACTGGGTACAATGGTGGGGAGTGGGGAAATGGAAGTGATGACAGTCAATAAATAGTGCATTATTAAGCCAGCTACCACTGTGGGCAACTGGAACTTAATCCCATGGGGAAATTGGAAAACAATGTAAAACATTTGCCTCAGAATTATCCAATTCTAGAAGTGAGGAAGCTGGGGTATTGATATGCCAACCAATACCTGCCATTGGTTGAGGACTGTTCCTGGTGTTGGGAAGGGGTGTTTATAGTGCTTATGGCCATAGACTTGTAGTTAGAAGTTGGCCCAAGAGCACTGAAATAGCAGGGTTTGAGGTATGTCAGTTAGCTCCTGCTGCATAACAAACCATACCAAAACTTAATGGCTTAAAACAATAACCATCTATTTCATTCACAATTCTATGGGTTAGCTATATAGCATCAGCAATCAGCTGGCAAAGTGGCTGGTGGCTGAATGCTCTGGCATAGCTTCATTCACGTATCTGGTGTCAGGTGGCTGATTGTTTGGTCAATGGAGGTGATCAGGCCACATGTCTCATCCTCCAGCATCTGAACTTCTTCACATGGTAACAGCCACAGGGGTCCAAGAGCAGTAAGAGAGAATGTGCTGGTGTGCAAGTGCTTTTCAAGCCCCTGCTTATTTCCCATTTGCTACTGTCCCACAGGCTAACACAAGTCATGTGGCCATCCCAGAGTCATGCAGGATTTTCAGGTAAAATACAGGATTTGAATCTCAGATAAACAGGAATAACGTTTTAGTATTAGTATGTTCAATTGAGAGAAGGTCTTTCCTGTCCACCTGTTGAAAGCACTTTCCTGTCACATTTCCAGGGCCCTCATAGAAAGAATTGCATAGAAAGAATGCAATTCATTTCCTTCTTAGTACTTTTCACAATCAGTAATTAGATATTCATTTCTTTACGGACTAGTTTATTTCTTTCTTCTCTTCCAAACTATAAGCCCCATAAGACAAGGACTATCAGCATTTGAACCCAGCACCAAGTATGGACTCGATATTCCAGCTAATACATATTGAACAAATGAATGGATGAACTAATGAGCAAGTGAGTGAAATAATGAATGCATGTATAAAGTTGACCTTACATCAGAGTTTTGGGGGTTAACTCCCCAAAAATCTTCAGCTTTCTAAGCCCAACCCAAAAAGTCTTATTTCAAGATATAAATACCCTTCAATGTTAGGTATTTGCTATTAATCACAGACAAAACATATTTTCTTCTTCAGCAAATATTCAAGCCTCCCTTTTGTGGTTTAGTGTACATCTGGGCTGAATCTTTCAGTGCATTTAATTCATCATTACTTACTTGTTCTTTATTCACTCCATATGCATTGTGTAAGTTTGTATATGTATATTTATATAAGTTCTTATTATTCAGGTTCATAAAATATCCTTTATACATGGCTGACCCAGATGCACAAAAGGAAATGTTTCATCTCTCAAGAAGAGCCTTCTGTGCATCCTGCCATTTCCCTGCTCCACGTGGCTTACCCATGACACTGAATTGTTCTAAAAGTTGGAGCAGCTGCTTGGCTCATAATTTATTGACCTACTGTGTGTATAACAAGTGGGACTTAAGTATAATCAGCCAGGGCTATTTTTATCAAATCAGATTTTGAATCCTGTATTTGATGAGAGAGTCTGTGTTATTTATATATATATATACTCTGTCCACACAATTATGTATGAATTTGTATCTGTCTCTTTGTGTATGAAAAGAGAGGGACAGAGAGAAACAAGGGGAGAAACTCAAATAAGTGGATTTCATATTCTTTATTAATCACGGCAAAACATTTTCTTCTTTAGCAAAGCCAAACTGATTTATACAACAGTTGCCTGGAGAAAAAAATGTTTCTGCTTACATTAAACTCTAATTTCAAAGGTCAAAAAAACATGAACCGACAAAAGATCATGTTTACAAGAGAAAAAGCTATCAAAGACTGGGCAAAGAGGATTGTGTTTAGCTCTGCTGCAAAATTATAAGCAGTGCATATTTTATATCATTTTTAATAAATATTAAATCATTATTAATCTCAGAAGATTAATGTTTTGTAGTATGTGGCAATGCTCTTTCCACACCCCTTCTGAAATCTATAAAATAACATGTTCTAAAGCATGATTAATTTTGGTGTGTGTGTGGGTTATGGACCTCTTGAAAGTCTAATGAAAACCATGGACCCTCTCTCCAGGAAAAAGCACACCCACAAATTTTGAATATGATTTCAGGGAGTGCACTGATCATTTGATAGTCATCCTGGAATCCCCATTTGGGGATCTCTTCTCTATAGGAAATGTAACATGTACCCATGAATTAAAGGAAATCATGAAGCTTTAACTCTTATTCCCTAGTGCTTATGGCCATAGACTTGTAGTTAGAAGTTGTCCTGAGAGCACTGAAATAGCACGGTTTGAGGTATGTCAGTTAGCTCCTGCTGTATAACAAACCGGACCAAAACTTAATGGCTTAAAACAATAACCATCTATTTCACTCACAATTCTACGAGTTAGCTATTTAGCATCTGCAATCAGCTGGCAAAGGGGCTGGTGACTGGATGATAGAAATAATTCAGCTCATGTTCTCATTTTCTACTTGGGATGCAGAGGTCTGGGGCTGGTATGATAGAGTTGGGAATTTGGATGTATCTTAAGTCAGCTTTCTTAGAAACAGTCCCTGATACCGTGATTGCTATGCAAGTGATTCATTAAGGAGGTGCTCCCAAGGAGTAGAGGAAGCAGGTCAGTGAAAGGGAGGATGTCAAAAAACATCCTCAGGCAAACACCTGCACGGGGTAACTTTATCCTGAGCCTGCAGGGGACTCCGGAGTTTATTATACACACAGCAATGGATCTTTCAGACTTGCTCATCCTTCAGTCACTCATTAAGAGGGAAGGGAGAAACCAGCTCCCAGGCATTTAAGGCTCTTTGTGGAGCAAAGTAGCCTGAGGGCAAATTTCAAATAAAGTAAAATAAAATAAAAGCTGCACATAGCGGTTGGGGGCTGTTGTGGTTTCCTTGGCTGCTCAAACAAATACCATGAAATGGGCTAAAAGAAATTCCAAATCATGGTATCATCAAGGCAGTGCTTTCTTTCCGAAGACTGTGGCATTCTGGGGCTGGCTGCTGGAGACCCTTGGTCCTCAGCTTGTCACATGGCAAGGCACATGGCGGCATCTCCTGGCCTCTCGCTTCTCTTCTGGGTATTTAGATGCTCAGCTTCTGGCTGCTCCCTCTGTGGCTTTCTCTTCTTCTCTCTGAGTCTCATTCCACTTGTACAGGTCTCCAATGTTAGGATTACGATCCATCCCAAGTCAGTTGGGCCACTCCTGAGATAGCCTCATCAAAAGGTTCTACTTACAATGGGTTCACACCCACAGGAAGGGACTAAGTTGAAGAGCATGTATTTCTTGCATACAGACAGCTCCAAACCACCACAAGGGCACAGCTCAGAATGGGTAAAAGGGAGCTCCAAAGGCAGCTGGGAAAGGCAGTTTAATGTCAAAGACCCAAGCTTCCTTGACCCCATGCTGCTGCCCTGCAAAAGAGACACACATAGACTTTTTGGTGAGTGACTCGAAACCCTCTCCCAGGAGTAAAAATTAATGGATGTTTTATATTTATTTTAAAGTTTAGTTTGAAGCAGCACCAGGGACTACCACAAAGACACGCCGGGTGGCATCCTCTTCCTTCTGGAGGTTCCATGGAGCATTCATCCTCGAGATCCCATTGCACCCCACTCTGTAAAGCCTCTGTAAACTCTTCCTCAAATAGCACCCTGCCCCCCAGACTTACCTGTGCTTCCTTACCAGAGCAAGACAGGTTTGCTTTGTTTCTGCAGAGCATATTATTTTGTGAGGCTGAAATTCCTCTGTTTTTTTGTTTTTTTTTAAATTCCCGCTTTTTACATCCTGCATTGCAGGAGAGATGTGTACTCACATGTTTCTCACTCTTTAAAAATCTACCCTATGCTAACAAAAATGAGTTTCAACCTTAGTTATGGAACAACATCCCAAAGAACACTGAAGCCATGTCAATTGTGCTGATGCTCTAAGAGTAAAAACTGTCCGGGGACAAGGTCAACAGCCCAATAGAAATAGAAGCAACAGAAATGAAGATGTTCATAGAGAAAATATCAGTGGGCAGTAAACATATGGGGAGAAAAAGCTTAACTGTAACTGAACTTTAAAAAAGAATGCAAATTAAAACAGCAATGAATACACATTTTACCTGGTTTGGAGGGAAGTTTGAAAGAATTAAGCAAATGGTAAAATATGCATGCCCTTAAGCCTAGTAATTCCAATTCTAGCATTTCATTGTGTAGAAATTATCTCAAAATGCACAAAGGTAATGTACAAAGACATCCACTGGTAAATTATTTGCACAGACTAAATGTCCAAAAAGGGAATGGATAAAATATGGGACATCCAAGCAATGGAATTCTGTAAGAACTGTCCAAAGAATAAAATGCAGGATGCAGTAAAGTGAAAAAAGCCCAACTGTAGGCACATCTTGACCACACGTGTTTGTGGTTGGGTACCTCTCTCCAGCTGTCAAACACAATGCCCGTGGGAGTTCAAACGAGGAGTGGGACTGGGGAACAGAGAGGGGCTTCACTTTGTACATTTCTTCATTGTCTGTGTTTATATGATGATTATGTACTATCTTGGTAATGAAAAATTAAAATGAAAGGAAATCAGCTGGGGAAATAGGGGGGTTTGCGTGTAATATGTGGTTGTGAGAGCATGTCATTCACTCTATCACCTATTTTCTCACTCATCTGTGTATTGTGATTGGGTTTTGCAGAATAAAGCATGGGCATTGATAATAGCTTTGATTCCTGGACAATGGGTTGATAATAAGGATCCCACTTCATGGACAATGCCTGGCCACGCCTTGCTGGAGATGAGGCCAACATCACTGCAGGTGCTGGAACAATCACACCTTACTTATCTGCCATTGTCCAGGAATAAGCTGATCTGCGCGGGTGAATTATGGGAAATTCACCCTTTAAAGTGCTAACATTTTTTTCAGTTTAAACGTTTTTGATAGAATCCTTTCCTAAATGGATTTCACGACTTCTAGTCTTCTTAAAGAGAGTACAGTGATCATAAGAGAAACCATCCCTGATGATTTGGGATCGCTGTTATGGCTTTCAAGCACTGAGCTGGGATTTATTTCAGCACCATTTCTGGGAGATATGTGGATGGGGAAGTTTACCTCTACCTCGAATCACCACCCATCACTGTGATTTTGAATTCCTTTCTGATTTGAGAATTTCTGTTTCTCTCACTTTCAGCCATCCTTGAAAGGTAATACACCTGCTTATACTGTCTGAGGGAGCTACTAACTGTCACTCATACATTATTTCATTTGACGTTCCATCTTACTTTGTCCCCCAAAGCAGAGCCAGAGAAAAGGTTTGGGTGAACGTAGTTGAAGTGATCCTAAAAGCGCAGGTGAGAGTGTGTAGAAGGAGGGAGTAAAGGGAAGGCAACCAGCGGGGGGCATGTGAAGGAACAAGTTCCTCCTGTGGGCTTCAGAGACGCAAGTTAGCTGGGGACCCTCCGAGAGCTTGTGGGATTTGTCCTGCTGAGGAGTGAGGAAATGGGAGTGTTTATTCATCAACTCATCCCTCGTTTTTGGAGGCTTGTTGTGGGGTGGAGGTGGGACCAGCTCTTTACCACTTTGGATCTGATCTTAGCCGGGCCAGACATTGTCCCAGACTGAAAGACACAGGATCAGGCTACGGAGATGTGAACAGAGTGCCCAGAGAGTCAGCCACACCCACACAAAACCCCATGAAGCCAGCCATGGCATCACCATTTTGCCGATTAGGGGATGAAGGCTATGAGCTACCTGCCCAGGTCACACAGTTAGCCAGTGGTGGAGCCAGGATTCTAACCCGGCTCGAACTGATCCCAAAGTCTTCCTCCACTGCCGCAAATGGCTGCTGTGTGTCCAGGAGCTAATTAGGACCTTTGTAAATGGTTTTGCTCTGAGAAGTCAGTTGACTCAGATTATTAAGCCTGCAAAGGTGTTACTCAACCTTTTTACTGATGTGTCCAGGTACCCAGCATAGTGCCTGGCACATGGTGGAAACTTATGGAATGAATGAATGAGGAAAGTAAACTCTGAAAACATCTCTGTGGTCTAAGTAGAGGAGTGGTATTGATAGGTTCGGCGACATCACAGCTGATTGCCTAGAGGCTATAGTGGCTTACTCCTAGGTACACAGTTCCTATGTGTGTTCGTTCATTCATTCATTCATTCACTCATGATTCATTCATTCATTCCACTAATACTTATTGAGGCACCATGCTAAATACTATGTATATATTATATACAAGACACCTCACATACAAACTTATAACTAAGTTTTCAGTTGAGAGAACAAAATATTCATGGAGCTGTCAATCTAGAAAAGGGGACAAGCATTCATCAAAAGAATCATATGAGCCAATTCTGAAAAACCCCCTTGTTCAACTTTAAATTTACAGGAAAAATAAGAACAGAGGTACATTTTAGACAATACTACAGGGAGCAGTCAGCAAAATCCAGACATGGCACATGACAGGACAAACAATCCATTTCTTCAACAAACAGATTGCAATGGAAGGAAATAAAAAGAGATGGAATGGGAAACCTATAGATCAAAAGAGATTTAAAAGACATATCAAGTAATTGCAATATTTGACTCTTATTTAGATCCTGACTCAGACTAATTATAGAAAGTATACCACTTGTGAGTCATCTGGAAATTCACAACTAACTGGATATCTGCTATTGAAGAATTATGGTTCTTATTTTAGGAGTGAGAGTGGTATATGGTTATGTTTAAAAATGGTTTTATGGTTAAGATACTTACTGAAATATTTACAGATGAAATGGCATGATGTCTTTGATTTGCTTCAAAATAGCACACAAAGGAGACCTATGAGAACCAAGTACAGGTACATGAGAAGGCGAACCTGATAGGTTGGGAGGAAAGGAGGGCTCCTCTGAGCACAAAGTTGTGGGGGTGGGGGACGGGAAGAGAATTCTAGGTGGGAAAGCTGCAGGTGCAAAGGCCTTGAGGCTGGAGGGAGGTTGGCTCTTAAGTAACAAACTGGAAGATTCTGTAGGTCCAGCTGAATGCTTGCATGTAATGTAAAGTACGGCTGAGCACAGGCTGCCTCTGGGAAGCACCAACTTCCCCGGTGGTTTCCTAGTCTTGATGTGCCTCAAAATCAACTGGAGAGCTTGTTAGAAACACACACATGTGCCTGTCCCACCCCAGATCTATTTAATTACAGTAGCTGAGGGTGGGCATTCCTGTTCCCCATCTGATTCCAATTCACAGCCAGGACCAATGGTGGATAAATGGTGAGCCCTGAACTAGGCCAGTGGCAACAAAAGGGAAAACACCAAAGAGATATTTAAAAAACAGAAGTGAAGAACATGTGGCATTATTTACTGCTGGGGTGAGAGTGAAAGAAGGAGAGGTCCCAATGTATGGGGGCTGGGGAGATGGAATGTTTTAACATTTAGGTAAATAGCATACCATATGCATCATTTGTTCAACACTGTGTATTTGCAATTTATCCATTTTGATGCCTGTGGCTTTTGCTTTAAGTGCTAAATAGAATTGCATTATATGAATATACCGCTATTGATATGACCAATCTCCTGTTGATGGACATTTAGGAGGTTTTCAATGTTTTGCTTCAATGCTGTAGTGAACATTCTTCTGCACATCTTGGGAACACATGTGAAAATTTTTCTAGGGTGGTACCTAGGACAGGAACTCCAGGATCACAGGGTTTGTGCATCTTAAACTTCAGAACTACGCAATGGTTCTCCAATGTGTTTGCCACCATTTATTGCCCCACGAGCAGTGTGTGAATTTTCTTCTCACTCTGCATGCTTGCCAATACTTGGTA
Source organism: Cabassous unicinctus (assembly GCA_029593785.1). Taxonomy (NCBI): domain Eukaryota; kingdom Metazoa; phylum Chordata; class Mammalia; order Cingulata; family Chlamyphoridae; genus Cabassous; species Cabassous unicinctus. Next base: position 25,331 of record JAQZBX010021622.1, read on the forward strand.
TTGCCAGATGTTTCCATTTTTGTCAATCTGAAATGTAGGAAATGACATTTCTTTGTTATTTAAATTTGCACTTCCTAGAATACTAATGAGCTCGAGCAATTTTTCATATGTTTGCTGACCATTCAGATTTTCCTTGTGTGAGTTGCCTGTTCATATCTTTTGCCCATTTAAAGACACGTGAGTGAGGAGAAGAATATCTCCAGTTTGGAATTTTGTTGAGAGACTTTTCCAGATCATGAGCCCAAGAAGAGGTTGTGGACCTTTCCAACTTCTCTTTGCACTGCTGTTCAGCAGGTAGCTGACCTTCTTCAAAGACAGGTAGTGGTTAAAAAGGGACTAATCACCACCAGAGAAATGCAACTCTAAACCACAATGGGATACCATCTCAACCCCATTAGAATGGTTACTATTAAAACACACATACACACACACACACAGAAAATAAGTGTTGGAGAGGATGCAGAGAAATAGGAACACTCATTCATTGCTGGTGGCAGTGTAAAATGGTGTAGCCACTGTGGAAGACAGTTTAGCAGTTTCTCAGAAAGCTAAGTATAGAACTATCATATGATCTGGCAACCCCATTACTAGGTATATAACTAAGAGAAATGAAAGCAGGGACTCAAATAGATATTTGCACACCGATGTTTATAGCAGCATTATTCACAATTGCCAAAAAATGGAAGCAACCCTAGTGTCAATAAGCCAATGAATGGATAAACAAATTGTGGCATGTATATATATATATATATATTCAGCCATAAAAAGGAATGAAGACCTGATACATGCAACAACGTGAATGAACCTTGAAGACATCGTGTTGAGTGAAATAAGCCAGACACAAAAGGACAAATATTGTATGGTTGCACTGTTTTGAAACAATTTGAATAAGCAAACTCATAGAGTCAGAATCTAGAATATGGGTTAGCAGGGGATGGGGTGGGGATAGGTAATGGGAAGTTAAGGCTTAAAATGTTTGGGGTTCCTAATCAGAAAGATCGAAATGTTTTGATAATGCATGGTGGTGATGGTAGCACAACATTGTGAACATAATTAACATCACTGAAATATATATCAGAATATGATTAAAAGGAGAAGTGTTAGAATGTATATAATATATGGTAACAGAACAAAAATTTTAAAAAAATCCATGGAAGCACACTACACATTGAACCCCAAGTTAAACCATGGGTTTTAATTAGTAGTACAATTATAACAATGTGCTATCATCAACTGTAACAAACATTCCACACCAATGCAAGGTGTTGGTGGTGGACTGGTATATGGGAATGCTGTATTTTATGCATGATTGTTCTGTAAACCCAAAACTTCTCTAATAAAAAAGGGAGCAATCAAAACTGAAAACAATTTTTTTAAAATTTATTTTTGCAAAAAAAATTTTTAATGGGGAGAAAGATTGTGGCTGAGGAAATATATAAACAAAAGGTAGGTGAAACTTTTCTATTACAAGAGAAATTAGCCAAAGGGACAAAGGAAGATTTCATACAAACCTTCCATACTCTCAAAGAAATCACCAAAAATGTGAACTCTCAAAATAGAGCTCAAGAAGAGATATAAGGGTCAAAGGAAAGAATGTGAGACAATAGAAGGAGAGAAAGGAGTGTTGGGGACGTCAGGAATAAAATGAGGCAATAACTGGCTGAGATTTCAAAATCTGGATTATGAACAAAATATTTGACATAAAGCCTTTTTCTTTTATCCTTGTGCATGTCTCTACTTCTTAGAGCACAAATATTAGCATTGCAGGGTCTTTTCTCTTTTCAATCTTATCCATGATTCTTTCTCCAGAAATACTTGCATAATCTCTCCTTTGAAGACAATATTATGGAGCTGAGCACACATAACTGAATCAGTAGCTTTCATTGTGTACTATTAGGATTGTGTCTGAGGGCCCAGATAATTCTCTCCAAAGCTCCTCTTAACTGTTCAGCAGACTGTGCTTGTCATAACCCCATTACCTCCCTAAATGTGTCTGGATGAGATGCTTCCATCTTCAACTACCTGATGAGCCATTGTGATCCAGGGGGCACCCTCAGCTGGCCTCAGAACTCACCGTGGCAGTAAGTGATATTTAGTCAAGTTGTTCTCATCATCACCTTCCAAACTTCAAGCTCTTACGAATACATAAGGACTCTTAAGTGGCTGTTGACTTAAATGCGATAATCATGTAGCTTTTGGAGAGACCACATCGGTGGCCCTTAGATTGCTCTAAAAGGAGATAAAGATTTTCTGTTTGTGCAGCAGGGTTCTTGACATCAGGTCGGTATACCAGCAGCTTCTGCCTTATGAAAACCTCCTGGCAAACTCTGCTGCAATGAAACACCCACCTACCCCTGTCCCACCCCAGCAATATCCTGATGGCCTCATGAGACAGGTAGCACTCAATCTGGATTCCCCAAGTTCTCTCCAAATTTCAGGATGTCTTCCCAACTCAGACCCATACTAGAATATGGGCAACACTTTCAAACAGAATTGTGTCTGGGCAAAGAGATAATTACAGATTCATCTTCTCCTCCATGACCCTCTTACGAGGCATCACAGTCTTCAGTGGCTCTGAGATAAGACATTTATCCAAACATCTTCATTTGGATTCCTCCAAATATAGATCCTGAAACAAGCACATAGGAGCAAGCAATTTATTTGGGAGGTGATCCTGGGAAGTACTCTGAGGAAGCTGGAAAGTGAGACAGGGAAGGGAAAGACTCAAAACAGGTTGTCAACAACAGTCAACATCAAGATAGAACCATGCACTTTTCTGCCTCCCATAATGATCCTCCTGAATGAGTGAAAGTGGGTGAAGGTGCCTCAGAATTACCTAGGGAGCTTTCCCATAGTTCATGTTCCAGAATGCATCTTCAAGCCCAAGAGGGCATCATAATTACAGAGAGGGGGAGCTTGGCACAGCTGCTTCTGACACGTCCCTCTGGTTAAGATAACTCTCACCTTGAGTGCAAAGAAATGAACAGGGAGGCTGAGTCAGCAGGTTTTGGCACCAACTACAGGTGCTGATGGAACATCTACATTCTCCTGCAGACCTGCTGAAATTCTGGCCCAAACCACTGTAAGCCAGAGTTTCATTTAAATCCTTGGAACCATTTAAATGTTTGTCTCACATCCATTGTGTCCTCCCCCAAATCGCAAGCTTCCCCAGATTCACATCTTCTCATTCCCATGATGACCTGTGTGTACTAATTCCATTCTCAACACCCACCAACAACTTCTCTGTCACCGATTTATTCTGGACCCCTTGAATGTCCATCCAATTTTAAGGAAACTCTCTCATAATACCAGTCTTTTCCAGAGAAACTATCCCTCCACCTCCTGGCTTCACAGATACCTGCTTTTCCTCCAAAGAGGTTGCTTTCTTCAAAGCTTTCTCAAGTGAAGGCTGTGCATTGCCCCAACATTCACATATCAGTGACCAGGGAGGTGGCTTCCTATGCCATTTCCAGCTGGTTTTGCTTTTACCCTTACCAAAACTCTTTAGCAGAGGATACTGTTTCCCTAAAAAACTTGAGGATCACTTGAAAAATCACAACAAATAATACAAAAACTCAGTAAAGTAGGGGGATACAAAATTAATACCTAGAAACCAACAATTTTCATTAAATACAATTAACAATCAGACTGAAGACATAACAGAAGACCCCGCTTACAATAATGTCAGTACAAAGGAAATGTGCATGGCCTATATGAAACAGACACTTTAAAATATCACCACAGGATAAAAAGAAGACTTGAACAAATGGAAAGACATTCCATGTTATTGGACAGGAAATGTCAATATTATAGAGATGCCATTTCTCTAAAATAATTTATAATCTTCAATGCAAAGTCAATAAAAATATCAAGGTTTTAAAAAGCTGCATTGTCTAATTCTTAAGTTTCTATGGAAATACAATTTTTTAAATATTAAGAAAGAATATTAAAAAGAACTATAGGGAAGTGGATGTGGCTCAATCTATTGAGCTCCCACTCACCACATTGGAGGTCTCAGGTTTGTTTCCCAGTTTCTCTTGGAGATGACGAGCAAGACAACAAGCTGGCACAACTGGCAGGTGCGACAAGCTGACTCAACCAGATAATACAACAAAGAGACACAAAGGGGAAAGACAATGAGAGACAACAAACCAGGGAGCTGAGGTGGCTCAAGCGATTGAGTGCTGCTCTCCCACATGGGAGGTCCCAGGTTCAGTTCCTGGTGCCTTCTAAAGAGAAGACGAGCAGACACAGAGAACACACAGCGAATGGACACAAAGAGAAGACAGCTAGTGCAAACAACGAGGGAGGGGGGTAAATAAATAAAACAAATCTTTAAAAAATAAACAAAAAAAACTGTATTAGAGGATTGTAGCATTATGGAGGATGTCAAAGAAATTATGATGCCTCATAATTAAAATAGTGTGCTACTGGCACATCAATAGACAGACCAATGGACTAGAATAGAAAATCCAGTAATAGACCCCAAAATATAAAAGAAAATAATATGTGTTAAAAAAGGGGGTATTTCAAATCAGTGGAAAATACGTAAGCTATTCAACAGATGGAGTTGGGACAACTGAGTAGCTATCTGGAAATAAAGCTTGGTCCATTCCTCACACTGCAGAAGCAATTTCAAATGGGCCAACGATTTAAAAGTTAAAAAAAATAAAATCTAAAATTACTATGAAAAAACATAAGAGAATTTCTTTATAACCTTGGAGACAATGATAATTTTCTAATGGCAACTCATATTCCAGAAACTCTAAAGGAAATATTTAAATGAAAATAATGAATATTATCTAAATGACAAAATAAGTAAAGTCAAAAGGGAAAAAGTATTTGCAACTCACATCAGGGCTTATTTTATTGTTTTGTTGATTGTCTAGACTTGAAAAATAGTAGGGGAAAATGCAAATAATACAGATTAAATTTAAAGATGTGTTTGTAGCCATTACACTGTGAACAGCATAAAAAATTGAGAAGTTTTCTTCTAATTCGGCAAAGAAGTCACTCATGTCATTGGTGAACAAGTAAAGTTCTGACATAAGTCTTCATTGTTTCACTTTCGTCTTTTTCCTTAAAATATAAAATATAAATATAAAACATAAAATATAAATAAATAAATAAATAAATAAATATAAAAAAATATAAAATATAAAATATAAAAATATTAACCAACCTTCATGTCAGAACTACACTATTTCATCAGTTGCAACCACAGTTTGGCTATGGATATGTGAGTTTAGCAAAACTCAGCAAAAGCATTCTATGCAAATCAATGGGCTATATGCAATGTACAATAAAGTATACAACTTTATATTAGGAAACTTTATAATAAAATCTTGTACTTATAAATGCACACTTTATTTTTGAGAGTTGGTTGTTAAATATTTGCTAGTACAATCACTAGTTAAAAGAAAAAAGAATGCTAGAGAAAGGGCAGCCAGAAAGCTTTCTGAAATAAGTGTGCACGTATGATTAAGATATCTTAAATTGCTATAACCAATGTCCTTAAAATCAGACAAACTAAGTTTTTAAAATAGTTTAATTTGGAAATATGAAATTGCCCTATATTTATACTTCACTAAAGAATTGACTTTCCCCCCTACAATGTTATATTACTGTAACTCTAAGGCAGATTGTGTAACAAGGAGTAGAAGGAGGAGAATTGATGGTGGTGGTAATGGCTGTGGGATCAGACATTGACCTCACACCACAGAGTGAGCAAGGACAGCTGTGAGGAGCAGCCTGGAGCTTTTAATAAGTACATATGGGACACCCCATGGGAACCCTGAGAAATAACTGACCTTGGCACAGCAAGGTACAGTTAGAGATGGGGCCTAATGACCTAGCTAAATTGGCTACTAACGTCAAAGTGGCCTCATTTGTACCCACAGCCCAGTGAGACCTGGGGCATCCAGATTACAATTAATTATGGATTGAGGGTGACAGTTTGCATTACAGATCCTAAAATAGCTTGGCAACGCACACCACTAAAAGGATAAGATTGTGTTTTCAGAGTGAGTGAAACCCATCGACATACCCATAACCCAGCACTGTCAGTGGGAAAAGCAGGGTGTAAATCCGAAGACATGGACTCTAGTCTTGATTCATAAGTGGCAAGTCCTCTGGCTGTGGCAATCACCAAACTTTTGATTTGTCCTCCAGCAAAAGAGTTGCATGTGGTTGATGCTAATGGGCCACCCCAAAGACCCTGTCCCTGGGCCCCTGCTCACCCATCCTCCATGGTCTTAGAGGTGTAGGCTGCTCACTGTTCACAGCTGCCCACCTTTCCCAGAGAATTGCCCTCAGTTGATGGAGCTGCCTCAAATGGGGAGTTACACCCTTTATCAGAAACAGAACAACAGGAGATTTTACATATAGACAGAGACAGAGATATATAAAGAGATTTATTATAAGGAATTGGCTTACATGATTGTGGGGGCTGGCAAATCCAAATTCTGCAGGGTGATGTTGAAGTCTTGAGTCCAAATTCCTTAGGGGAAGCAAGCAGACTGGAAATTCCAGCAAGAATTGATGGTGAAGTCTTAAGGCAGAATATTTTTCTATCTTTAGAACCTTCAGTTATGCTATTAAGATCTCCAGCTGATTGGTTGATGCCCATCCACATTGTGGAGAGCAATTGCTTTTACTTAAGGTCAAATGATTGTAGATGCTAATCCCATCTACAAAGTATCTCCACAGTAACTACTAGGTTAGTGTGTGATAAAAAAATTGGACTCCATAATTAGCCAAGTTGACACATAAAATTAACCATCACACACTTCCTCCTCTCACCCATGGCACCC
>JAQZBX010021623.1:0-20705 GCA_029593785.1 Cabassous unicinctus
GATTGGAACAAGAGGAAGCCCTGCAACAGGTCCAGGCTGCTGTGGAAGCTGCACTACCACTTGGACCATATGATCCAGCAGATCCAATGGTGCTGGAAGTTTCAGTGGCAAATAGAGATGCTGTCTGGAGTCTTTGGCAGGCCCCTATAGGGGAATCACAATGCAGACCCTTAGGATTTTGGAGCAAATCCTTGCCAACCTCTGCAGATAACTACTCCCCTTTTGAAAAGCAGCTTTTGGCTTGCTACTGGGACTTAGTAGAGACTGAACGCTTAACCATGGGCCATCAAGTTACCATGAGACCTGAGTTGCCTATCGTGAGCTGGGTATTGTCTGACCCACCAAACCATAAAGTTGGGCATGCACAGCAGCACTTTATATTCCTTCCACCATTATCCCATACCCTTAGTATCCATTCCCACACATATTCCTCTGATTTCTGTCTATATAAGTTGGAAAACTCATGAAGTTCTTTCAGAGTATAGCGTACTTCCTCATAGGTCACACTTTGTATTTCACCTTTGGGGGCTTGTTGTGATTTTAACCTAATAATCGGTCTTGAAGGCAAGAGGGTTGGGGGGTGTGGGTAAGGAGAAAGATTAGAGATGTCTTGCAGGCTACTGACCTGAGGGCTTTCCTTTGCATTTTTTTCTGGTGAGACAGGATTATTCTCTTCAGGCAGGGGTTGGAAGACAGATTCCTCAGGGCAGACTGGAAGATGGGCAGTGCATGCTGCAGTTTGGCTGGTATCTGCCTTGTGGCCGGGAGGAGGTCCAGACTCTCTGGGGCAGGCAAGAGGATAGGCAGTGCAGGCTTTCATTTGGCTTGTACCCACCTCAGGGCTGGAAGGAAGTCCAGACTCCCTGGGCCAGGCTGGAGGCTGGATGATACAAGGTTGACAAGTTGTGGTCTCCACAGGGCAGGCCATCCCAGGTTTATCTGGTAAAGTCTCAGCAGAATTTAGGGTTCCAATGTCCTCACCAATATTATCATCATCCCATACGTCTCCATCCCAATCCTCGGGGTTCCATTCCTTTCCAATCAATGCCTTCACTTTAATTGCAGAAACCCTGTGAGGTTGAGATTTTAGTTTCCTCTGTAATTCTGCTACTCATACAATGAGAGTCTGGGTTTGATTTTCAGATATCTCAAGTCTGTGGCTATAGGAGACAAGATTTTCTTTCAAAGCACACGTAGAAACTTTCATATCATCCATGCGGCATTTAAGTTTCAAAATTGAAGACTTTAGCTCATCTCTTTCTTTTGTAACTGTATCCAGAGTATCTAGGAGGAGCCAGGCAGCATCATTATATTTTTTCATTCCACAAAATTCTGTTAAGGTGTTGAAAACACTCTCACTCAGATCCTTGCTTCTTATAAGCATGGAAGAAGGGGAATCCAATGATGCTATTTTTCATATCTCTATTGCCAGGTCATGCCATGGACTGTTAGCAACCTCATTATTGGAAAGGGAGTCATTAGTACCCCTGAGTCCAATTAGAATAGAGAGCCAATTACAAAACTCCCAGAACCACCTCAGACATCCCATGTTTAAGACTCTATTCCTCAAGAACCACTCCTTGTACCAAGCTGTATTAGTCAGGGTTCTCTCAGGAAACAGAATCAACAGGAGATATCTGTCAATAATATGAGATTTTAAAAGAGTCTCTCACGCGACTGTGGGGATGCACAAGTCCAGGCTCCACAGGCAGCCTGCCAACCAGTGACTCTGATGAAAGTTGGAAAAAGGGTCATTGATGAGTTTCTGGGAGAAGTTGCCTGTCCAAAGACGAGCTGGGAAATTCTCTCTGAATGTTGAAATCACTTCCCCTTTTAAGTCATTCAACTGATTGGATAAAAGCAACACCCACTGATGATGTAATCTCCCTGATTGATGCAGATGTAATCAGCCATCCACGCAGTAAACTCACTGGTGATTGAAGTCTATAAAAGCTCTTGTATTACAATTAGCCCAGTGCTTGTTCCAACAAACACCTGGACACAATTACCTGGCCGAGTTGACACATTAGCCTAACCATTACACTGTATAACTTTTGGAGAAACTCTGTTCTCACACCCTATGGAACATCTTTGTCCTGTGATCCCTTATATTCACCCTCTTTTTCTTGTTTCTTTGTGGAGTGCTAACTTCATTCTTCAACTGGTCACCGTCCACAGTCTCTTGTGTTTGTAAGTCCCAAAAAAGCTCATGTCTAACCATTTGTCTAGTGTGTTCTTTGGTCTTAGGATTGCCCAACTCTTACCCTTCAAAGTTGGGTTGAAACAAAAGGGTTACCCATATTCTGTACATTCAAAAGGTTTCTTCCCTCTGAATATCCTCCAATGAAGAATGACAGATAATTTGATGTTGAAGATTTTCTCACATGCAATATAGTCATAGTTTTTTTTCCTATTAAAAAAAAAAAGAACCTTTCAAATGGAAGGTTTGGCTTCTTACAAAATGAACATTCATATTGTTAAGTTTCAAATGCATCCTTTGTATTTGCTGATGCCAAGATAAATTTGCTTCCTGAAGACTACTTCTCATATTCACTACATTCAAATATTCTCTTTCTCTTTATGAGTTCTTAGAGAATGAGTGAGTAGTGACATCTTGCTGATTATATTTTCACTTTCTTTTCAGAGCTTTTCACCCATGAGTATTCCATGGTGTTTTATTAGAGCTAACTTCTATCCAACAGACCTTCTCCCACATTCACTAAATCATAGTCATTCTCCCTTGAGTGAGTTTCTTGAGAGGCAATTAATGTTACTATAACAAAAAAGCTTTTTGCATTTTCATGGTATCCACAAGATTTCTCTTTTTGTGGCTAAAGGAGATTTATAACTTCTGGAATTCTTTCCTACATTCATTACAATCAAAAAGTTGTTTCAAAGTCTGAATCTCTGATGCTAAAATAGATTCTCATTTTTAAAAACTTTTTGTTGTAGTAACAAAGGCACAACTCAACTTTCCTCCTGTTAATCACTTTCTGGTGTACAAGTCAGTGATATTAGTTACATTAAAAATATTGACCTATGATTGCTATCATCCACTACCCCAAATTTGCCAAAATCTCAATCAGAAACCCTGCATTCATTAAGCAAAAATTCTCCCTTTCATCCCTGCCCCCCCCTTGACACTCGAGTAACCTGTAATATGCTATCTGTAGTTGAAATTTGCTATTCTAGATATTTCATATAAGCATGATTTTAAAATATTTACCTTTTTTTGTACATTTTTTCACTAAAATTGATGTCTTATAGGTTCATTCATGTTCTGTTGATTTCTTCCTTTTAATATATAGAAAAAGCTGCTCTCTGGAATGATTTTTATCCTAGATACAGAGGTCCAATTTCCTATATTTGTAAACTCTAGAGATGTGTTTACATACTTCTATTACTAATAATTAATTCTGAAATATAATTCAAACATACTAATATGAGTCATTTTTGACAGATTTTTTTCTCTAGATGAAACAGTGTTTATTTCCAGACTAAAAGTTTTTTTTTGTAGCTATTTCTCTCTTTAGATGTTTTTATCATGTTTTCGATGAAATCAAAATTCCACTAATACTGGTCTTATTTTTCCTAGATCTTCTGAATACAGTCATCCACTTTTTAACATTCTGTCTTTTTGCCATTAGGAGTGGAAATTTTTTTAAAAACTCTTATTTTTCTCCTATCTTCAATGAAACTCTATCTACACTGTCATCATTGCTGTTTTTTACACACGTTAATCACTCTTGCCTTATGTCCTTACTACATGACATAACATCTCTTTAGGAACTTCCACTTGGAAAACCATCTGCTAAAATCCATGGTTCCTCTCCTTGTTCCAACTTGATGATTATCTCTGGCTTAGTAATGCATTATCTCATGCAAACAAGATTGCCATAGATACCCAGCATCACAAACCTATGCAGAGGTCTTGAGTATGGTTCAGTTACTGCCACTTCCCAGAGGTAAGCCAACAGCCATATCCCTGAATGGCACTGATCCCTGAATCTGTTCACTTTCTACAGCTCTAAGAAATGTGAAGTATGAAGGTTTTGCTCTGTCTTCTGAAACTTGACTCAAAACTCCCATTTTGTTACATTTTGGAGTGTCTTCCTGATACCAACAAAAATGCTTTTGGCTAAGGAGATCTTTGGTGTTCTTTTTTTGGCCTCTTTCTCCTTGGTTCAGAAGCTCCTGTGAGGAATCTTGGTTCAAATGGGTGATTTTACAGGTGGGATACCTATTCCTGTTTCCCTCCTTTTCCTAGGAAACAGAACTTAGGCTAATTAACCACGACACCCTTGGTTGTATGCCTCACCTACTGCAAAGGGAACATACAGGCTTTACTAACTCTAAGGGAGAAATGCCAAGCCCACTTTGGTCACCCTCAAGTAGACAGCCAACCACCTCACTAAATGTAGACATATGGCAAGTTTTTAATTAAATTTATGACTGGCATTTTATTTTTCAAAATACTGTTATAAATTGAATTTTACAATTTTATTTTCTAAATGTTTTTCCCTAATAGAAATACAATTGATATTTTGTTTAATGATCATCTATCCTGAAAATTTTCTAAATTCATTTATTCTGCATTTATTTTTGCAGTTTTTGTTGATTCTCTACTACCTGAAGTTCTGTTTTTCCCTTCATTATATTTAGGGGCTTTGTATTAGTCACCCAAAAGGGGTGCTGATGCAAAGTACCAGAAATCTGTTGGCTTTTATAAAGCATATTTACTTGGGGTAAAGTTTACAGTTAAAAAATCCAACTCAAAGGTACCATAAGAGGTATTTTCTCAGCCAAAGTCTGTGGCCACATGTTGATGCAAGATGTCAAGTGATATCTGTGAGGGTTCAGCCTTCCTCTTTCCTCCTAAGGCTCTGTGGGCCCAGCTTCCTCCAATCCTAGCTGTAGGCTGGTATAGAGCTCAGCTTCTGGGCTCTTTTGACAAGGTCAGCAGTAAACTATTAAGCAAATGGCTCATCTCTCTTCCCAGGGCCCCAGTAATATGTATGGAGCTGTCTCTCTTCCTCTGTGTATCTTCTTTTCATATCTTCTTCTGTGTTTCCTTGATTGAGTGTCCATTTATATAGCCCACAAACGGGGCAGGGGACACCAACTGAGTCACTCTAAAGATGTGGTTGAATCTAAGGCTAAATTTTAACATAATTTTAATCAAATTAATCTAATACAATCAAAGGATATGATGTCCAGTGGAACAGACCATTCATAAATAATTCATAAATAATTTCAAACTGATACAGCTTTTATTTTAATTTATGTTTTCTTATGTTTTATCACTGGAAAGCACCTTCAATAAAATGTTGAATATAAGTGATGAACTAGACATACTTGTTATTAGTATTAGGGAGAAGATATTCATTCTTTCATTATGAAATTGTACATTTTTCATAGGCAATCTTTGTCATATTCTTAGTTTGCTGAAATTTTTTTTTATCATGAATGGATATTATATTTTGCCTAATGCTTTCTTTTCATGTGTTCATCTGAGCATAAGAATTTCCTCTTGTATTCTGTTAATATTGTGAATTGTAATCATTCATTGCCGATATAAAAGCATCTTGCATGCATCTATAACCCTCATTGGGTCACAGTGTATTACCTTTTTATAAATTACTAGATTCCGTTTGCTAATATTTTTTTAAACATTTCTGGGATATAAATATGAAGGATGTTGGTCTGTAAATTTTATTATTTTAATGACTGTCTAGATTTGTTATCAGGGATATATGATCCATTTTTATCTCTGATGTGCGTAAGCTGTGTTATCTCTTTTTTAAGTATATTCATCAGATTTGCTAAAGGGTATTTATTAGATATATTCATTTTTAAAAAACACTTGTTAACTTTGTTCATAGTCTTCATTCTTTTCAAATTTGATTGATTTCCTCACATACTTTTTATTATTCTATTTTTATGACTTCTTAAAGTGAGAGCATACATTATGGATTTTATGTATTTCTGCTGTTCTAATACAGACATTTGAATTTATGTTCCCTATAAGACCTGTATCTTGTTCATTTAGATGTATACTATGTTTATTATGATTCAACTACAATTTTTTTCTAATTTCCCTCATCTATTACTTCAGGAACATAACCAGAGATGTTGTAGATACATTTATTATTTTAGGGGTCAGTGACAAACCTAGCCATTAACTCAAGTGTAGAGACACCATGTAGGGTACAGAATGCCTGCTTTGAATGCAAAAGAGAGTTTGGGATTACTGAAGTCTAACTCTTTAAAATTTTATACACTTTTAAACACTTCCAGTGCAGTTTATGACATATCAAATGAACTTATTATTTTAATACTTTGTTTTTAACTTCTACACCTTTAACGTGATGACATTAATTAACAGGTATTTTACTTTATCAATAAAAGGGAAACTACTTTCTCCATTATTTTATGAAAAAAAAATTAAGAACCCCAAGAGAAAAAAAGAAGATTATCTTCCTTTACCACCACTTTCATATGAAGATTGAAGTGGCCTCTGACAGGTTTCCCTATTATGAAGTTACTTTTTGTTATTAATATCAATTTAGATTTCTATTTAATAATGGCTCCCTGGAATTAACCATTTAAATACTTCAGATTAGACAATGCATTTATAAACTCCTTATAATTAACCATAACAATACAGACTAGTTACTTTACCTTTAAATAAGCTTATTCAATTATACTTAGCAACCAATGAAATTTACCTTTATCAGTTTAAAAGTCTTACAAACCTCATTTTGTTCTGTGAAAAACAGTCATTTTACTTTAGGACAGATCTTTGTTTCATTAAACATGACCTTACAATTTTCATAATCTTAAATAATTAATATATATAAAACTAAATATAATATAAAACTTCCTCCCAGCATGGGACATGACTCCTGGGGATGAGCCTCCCTGGCACCGAGGGATTACTACAAAGTGCCAACTGGCAATACAATTAGAAAAAGACCTCAAATAAAAAGGGGAAAAGGTAAAGACAAATGAGTTCATATGGCTAAGAGACTTCAAAGTGAGTCGGGAGGTCATCCCAGAGGTAACGCTTATGCACATCTCAATAGAAACTCATAGACTTCCAAAGTGGATATCACCCCAAATAGAGGGGCTCTTGAGGGCTCTGGAGACACCAAAATCCTATGGTTGGGAAGGATGGCTCCAGAGTTTGGTGCCTTGCCAGTGGGCCCTACTTTGGAGTTTGTGCTCCTGAGAGTGACAGAGTTGGACTCAAATATGTCTTCCATGCACGTGGTTCTTCTGTTGCTTCTATTCAAACCTATACATGGTGCTGGAGTTTGTAGGTGTACATCCAGAGACTGGAATCTTTGGGCTGTCCATGTGACAGCTGGGCCTGGAATTTCAGTGGAGCTGCAACTCCTACTCTACAGCTCAATGGAGTCACCCAGGACACTTGGCAGGTAGATGATGATGGACAAATGGCCATCCCAGGGAATGGAGAGAGTCTGCAGCTGCAGGCAGGATAATTCCATCCATCTTATCCATGGGATATAAGTCCCCTCTCACTTGGAGGTGGAGTGGACATCAACTATCCCAGACTCCTCAGGATTGGGGGATGAGCTATGGACCAGAGTGTACTTACTGGTATTCTATTATAGATATATTCTGATTCAAAGTGAATGCTTATCTTCCTGAGGCTGCTGCCTGTATTAAATGGAGACTTCTCTCTTCCTCATGTATCTGCTTCTCTGTGTGTTTACTTCCCAGGCCCAAGGGGGTGGGGATTCAATGTCCTACTGACATGGCCCAATCAAAGCCCCAATCATTATTAAATCAAGTAAAAGTGAAACCTCTGAATCCAACCTCCATAATCTAATATGCCCAGAGAAACAAATCAGTTTACAAACCTAATCCAATATCTATTTTTTGGAATTCATAAACAATATCAAATTGCTACACTAGGGATATTACACCCATGTTAAATAAAATTGAAACCATTATTTGTTATGCAAGAAATGTATTTTTCCATCCTTCAAAGGTAGCTAAAACCTTTTTCTTATAATAAAATTCTAAAATTGTGAATAATTTTAAAAGCATAGAGACTACCACATTCTGGAATAGTTAAAATTGTTTAATTTGTTTTAATCATAATTTTAAAATATCTTTCCATAGCTTTCAAGGACATTTTCCTTTACTTATTGAAATTTAGTAAAAGGAGTATAAACCACTGTGTTAGTCAGCCAAAGAGGTACTGATAAGAAGTACCAGAAATCTTTTGGTTTTTATAAAATGTATTTATTTGGGATAAAAGGTTACAGTTACATGGCCCTAAAGAGTCCAACTCAAGGTACCATACAATACACTTCCACACCAAATGTCTGTTGAAACATGTTGAATCAAGATGGTCAGTGACATATGTTAGGGTTCAGCCTTCCTCTTTTCTCTTAAGGGTCTATGGTCCTGGCTCCTTCTGATCTCAGCTGTAGACTGAAGGGCTCATTTCTTTCCAGGCTCAGCTCTCTGGTCTCTTCACAAGGTCAGCTGTAAACTATTGGGTTAATGGCTCATCTCTATTCCCAGGGCCACAGGATCCTCTTCAGTTTCTATGAAACTCCTTTCCTTTGTTCTTAGGTATCTGCTCCCATGTTCTTGATTGAGCATCCATTTATATAGCTCACCAATGGGGCAGAGTCTCAGTCCTGCACACCCTAATGACATGGTCAATTCAAAGCCCTAATCTTGATTTAATCAAGTAAATGTACAGCCTTAGGATTTAAATGTATCAAAAGTTATTGTACCCAGAGAAACAGATCAGTTTACAAACATAATCAATATTTTCTTTTGGGATTCATAAATAATGTCAAACTGCCACAACCACCTTTATTTTAAGGCAGTTAAAAGGCTTTATTGGGGGAATTACAGGATAAACTATGATTCTTAATTCCCCAGGCTAGTAGATAAATGCTTATTTAATTTTTAAGAATTTGAATAAAGCTCTTTTAAGAATTTTCACTTATTAATTTGATATTAACATCATGATTTACAAAGATATAAACTGAACAAATAGAAAGGCACAAACTGAATTAGACACAAACACACAACTCACTGATGTTACCTATAATTTCCATTATCTTACAAAATAAATTTAACTGTAAAATAACATTTAAAAGATCTCTATGAAGGCTGTTTCTGCTCATTTTAATCTGAACCGTGTCCATGCAGTTTTGTACAAGAATTCATTCTTTTTAATCATTGGCTTACAACCAAATCATTCCCAATGTTTTAAAATACAATCTACATTTTACTTTACTTCAGTGTTTTCCTTATTTCCATGTTGACTTTGACAGACTTTGGATGAGCAACACTAATTCCAGTATATACTCACTGAGATCATTGAAGTCTCAAGGAAACTGGTTTCTCTCATCACTTGCTGCTTTTAGGAACCCCAACATTTCAGGTGGAGACCCCCACACCCCAGTCCTTGGGAATAACAAGACTCCAGCAGCTGCTGGACTGGAAGAGAGGACATCAAACCCCAAGGATTGAGAATTCCACCATACAGCAATCTAGTCCACACCTGGAGTTATGAGAGAAAGCAGGGTTATTAATGACAGTGGAAGAAGAGAACACAGGGGTTTTTCAAATTTGCCTGCCCCTGAGCCATAGGGGGCAAAATTTGTCATGTTTCTAACAGGGGAGAATAGAATAGTTACCTTCACAAAGGTGAAGTCAGCCCTGAAATAACCATAAACAAAGGCAAGGGTAAAGCTTATTTTTAGGTTACCTTTCACCATTATCCAATTTGTAACAGGAGAACCCCAAATCTGATTTACAAGTTCCTAAGCATGAGCAGACAGATAAAGTTAAAGCAAGCACAGATTAGAAGAGAAGAGAAAACTATACACACTTAGCATACGGAAGTAACTGACTTTAGAATCACCTTTACACAAACCTCCAAGTTCCAACCATGGCAGAAACCTTATGTGGGACCCTCCAGCTTTGTTCCTTCAGGAAAATCCCTGGGCAACTGCTAGGTATGGAGTTAAGGGGGCCAGAGAATCCCTGTCACCAACAAGACAAAAATGGGACTTCTCTAAGGGCTGCTTCCCATTAGTTATCTCCTGCAAGGGGTAAAGCCCTGCAAGGCTTTTTCACTGGAAGGATTACAGTGTTGAAAGGGAATAGGCAGAGAGCTAAGAACAGCCAGGAACCTTTTAATTATGGGCTGGAGGTGGGGGAGGTTTAGTAAACAGCCTATATCTTGATTACCATTTACTCCCCTCATTAAGCACAACCAAGCTTAGAGATATCCAGAGTGTAGGCTAGGACTGAATAATTGGCTCCCATGTTAACTAAGAAATTAAGACTCTCACCTGCCACATCAAGGGTCACCTGAGGCTCCCCTGGTGGTTGAATCACACATGGCCTGAGGCCCACTCTGTCCTCTCCTGGGGCAAGGCTCCAGTGGTCCACATGGTTAGGAAGCTTGGGTCCAGGTTTCTACTGATGTCTAGCCTGAACCTGCGTAAACTTGAGGTGACGGCACCTTTAATGGTGGCTTTTAAAAGGTGGGCCTATCCCAGACCCTGTGCCCACTGCTCCTTACATTTTCCATCTTGGCAGTGTGGTTTCAATGGCTCAAAATTGAGAAGGCTATTTTTAAAATGGAATTTACAGAAGTTTGGGCACCCAAGGAAAGTTTCTGCAGGTTACTATGGCTATTCTAGGCAGAATGGTTGGGTTTCTAGGTGCTTCCTCTGAGTAATTTCCCTGATCTTATAATTGGCTGGTTTGGTAGTGCATTTCCTCATCCCTTTAAGAAGACATAACACATGATCTCTGGTCCTCAGATCTGCCTGTCCTCTTCTTCTTTCTTACTCAGGTTTAACTGGAATTCAGGGTCCCATGAACAGGGCACTCTGAGCTATACTGTGGCCATGTATAATGAATAGCTTTTTTCCTTTAAGACCACCAGTAGGCAGGTTGTCCTGATTACTGAAAAGACATCCCAATGGGGAGTCTCCTGGAATGCTAGAGAAGCTGCACACATTGTTCTAGGGAGAAATAGAAAAAAAAAATCTGTCAGCAGATCTCTGGTACCAGATCTGGGCCAGACTGAAATTTTGCTTTCCAAACCGAAGTGCCCAAGCTGCTTAAGTCTTGGGGCATGTTTGGGTTTGCTTCTCTTGTTTCTGGAATCCCAGAAATCACAGACACCAATGTGCCTAGTTGCCCTGGGACAAACAGGTCTTGGGACATATCCAGACCTCGTTTTGTGCCAAAGCTACCAAACTGCATGTGTTATCCTAGAAACGGGGCTGGCTTGAAACCATTCTTTTGGCCTCCTATTGCAGAGGTCTTAGAAAGGTTGGCTGTGAGAAAGACCACTACCAGGAACCAAGTTTGTAGTTAAACTGTACATAACAGAGCTGCAACACCTATTATCCAGTTCTGCACCACCTACCCTCCAATTCTTTGGATTCACCCAGGACAACTAACAAGGAAATGATGGTGAACAACAGCCATCCCAAAGAAAAGAGAAAGTCTACAACTGCAAGCAAGATAGTCCCATCCACCTGCCCTATGGGATCTAAGTCCCCTCTCAATTAGAGGTGGAGTGAGAATCACCTTTCCAGAAACCTCAGAATTGGGGAATGAATGATGGACTAGAGTAGGTAGACTCACTGTTATTCTACTATAGACTTATTGTTATTCTAGCAATGGTAGAGCTTTTATCATTGATGTGGAGGCAGTGGCCACCAGAGGTTCTGAGGGGAGGGAGAGGGAAAAGTTGGTGTAATATTAGGGCATTTTCAGGACTTTGAAATTGTCCTGGTGACATTGCAATGACAGATACAGGTAATCATATATCTTGTCATAACTTATAAAATTGTGTGGGAAAGAGTTTAAACTATAATACATACTTAGTGGCAATGCTCCAATATATGTTCATCAATTGTTACAAATGTACCACGCAAATGAAGGATGCTGTTAATGTGGGATAGTATGGGAGGGGTAGGAGTGGGGCACATCGGAATCCATACATTTTTTATGTAACATTTGTGTAATCTAAATATCTTTTTAAAAAGAATTTTAAAGGTATTTTAAAAAAAGGAACTTTAAAAGCAAAGACTGATCTGTAGCTTAGAGGCAAACAGCATCAGGGGTCCCAAAGGTAATGGATTAAAAGAAACTTCAGGGTCTCCCAGGAGCTGAGTAAGGAACAAAATCTGGACATGGCCCAGGGTGAGATTTTTCAAGACTTTACTAATAAAACAAAAGATGGCTCAAACATTCTTTAATTAAAATTTACACTCACCAGTCATCAGTAGGGTTCAAGCATTACTTGTCTTTCTGTCTCCTGCTATGGCTCACCAAATATGTTAGCCAAAGTCTCTGGTTTCTAAGTACTAGTTTCTTGGCTTATGCCACATAAAATAATTTAAGGACATGCCATAGGGTAGACAAGGGACTAAAGAGTATTTTAAGAAACAAGATAAGAGTACACAGTCCTAGACATGGATGGGGGCATGCTACAGGATGAGTTGCATACCTGGGGCCCCAGGTCAGGCATTTAAAAAAATATATTTTAAAAGATGCTTAGATTACATAAATGTAACACAAAAATTATAGGGATTCCCATGTTCCCCACCTCCCACACCTCCCAAAACCTCCCACATAAACATCTTTCATTAGTGTGACACATCACCTGCAATGGATATACACATCCTGGGGCTTTGCCATAGTTCACAACGTAGACCACACTCTCTCCCACACAGTTCTGCATGTTATATGCAGATGTAAAATGGCCTATATCTATCATTGTAATGTCACTCAAAATAATTTTTAAATACCTTTCCTTCTCCCCTTTTATAATTTTGGTGAATGGCCCCACCTGTTTCCTGTTTGATTGTTTGCACCACCTGTTAGTTTTCAGGGGACAAATGGTAAGGCTTTTTGTTTGAAGGTATCTCCTTGACCCTGGAAAGAGTTCCAAATGGGATTTCATGGCCCATTTGGATCATGGGATCTTTCTGGCAGCTTTCCCCTCAGGAGGTTTCTGGGTAGATTCTCACTGTCATGTGTTCTATCAGTCATGTTGTCTGGTGATCATTTTTTTCTCCCAGGTCATCAGCTGTGACCCAAGTTTTTCCTTTTCCTATACTAACCTGCCTTATTACCTGGATGAAGGGAAAAAAAAAGGAAACAGGTAACAGGAACAAAAGGGGGAGGAGAAAAAGACCTCTGGCTAAGTTCTCTTAGCTCTCCTACAGCTCACCCTGCTCCCCACTACCCTAAGCAGGCTGGGCACAGGCCCACCTGTGGAATTGCATCTCAGCACCTCCCCTCTCCCCCCAAAGCAAGCTGCATGGCTCCCCTGCCCCCAGGGCCAGATGGACAATTTTCCTCTTTTCTTGGGCAAGGTGGTACACTACCCTCTTGTCAGTGGCCAGCTTGAACATTTCCCCTTTCCTCAGTCCCTAGCTGGGAATCTGCCTCCAGCCACCCTCTCCTATCACTCTGCAGCATCCCAGGGTCCCTTATGCCTAGGAAGCATGCCTACCTTCCCACAGTTTCTAAGGGAATATTGTCCCCTACTACACCATCTGGGATCTCTAAACATTGCTTAAATGCATAAAAACTTAAGATAATAAGTACATGGTTAAGCAATAGATTGATAGACCAGCACAGTGAGATACAGACAAGTTTCATCTAAATGAGCCCACTGAATTTAGAGCTTAATGAGACAACTGAATTACTCAATTAAAGCATTTTCATCCAAACTGGTTTTCCTGATGAAGAAAAGAATAACAATAAAAACATATTATCATAGATTTGGCTAATTTGTTTTCTCATCTAACCTGAGCTATAATTATTATTTATTGAGCATGTGCAACATAAATCTACACATATAGAGTCTCACAGAATTCTACACACACACATGCACATACAATCACATACACACACACTACATAAAAAGTATCAAATTTTGAATAAGGCATGTACTTGAGTAAATAGCATTCTGCTAAAGCCAATTTCCTAATTTTCAAAATGTATTATATTTATGTAGCATATTATCATCAGGGAAGCTGGACGTAGGGTACACACAAACTATATTATTTTTGCAATTTCCTATGATCTCATTTCACACAAAAAGCTATTTTAAAAAGGCAAACAAAAAGGGGATGAGAAATTGTTATGATATCATTTTCCCCTGAAGAGCTAAAGATTTAATGCAATCTCAATAAAAAACCTCTGTAATTTTGTTTGTGAAATTACAATCAGATTCTGAAATTTATAAGAGAATGCAAAGTACCAATGAGAGACAATTACACTATCCTTTATCAAAACATTTATTCAAGCTATAGAAATTAATAAAGTGTGATATTATAAGAAAAGAACAAAAGTAGACAAATGAAAAAAATAGTCAATCCAGTAATAGCTCCACACATATACTTGATTAATAACAAGTTTGCCACTTCAAGTCTTTTCAATAAATGGTTCTTGTTTAATTTGAAGAGAACATATGATATATTATATGCAAAAATTAATTTGATGTCAATTGAAAGAAAGCTAGAGAATTATCTAGGGATTGACTAACACAGTGACCCCAGAGGTGGATGAGAATTGTGGTTGATGGTACAGATGCAAGAATGTCCTGTGAGCTACAGCATATTTATGTCACCATTTCAGGATGGTGGGAATGTGGAAAAGAATGGGAAAAAGATAATTGGTATGATCTATGGACTGTGGTTAACAGCAATATTTTAATATCCATGCATCTATGCAAAAGATATACTGTGTTGATAAGAGGGGAGTATGGAAAAAGTGTGCCAAGTGTATGATATGGACCATGGTTTGTGGTAATAGTCCAATAATATTATCTCTTAATTTGTTACAAATATTCCACTATGGTGTGGTGTGTTGAAGGGTTGTTGTATAGGAATTGTGTACATGTACATGACTGTTTTTTAAGTTCACAAATTCTGTAATAAAAATCCATTTAAAAAATAATAATAGGGTGGGTTGGGGGGAAATACCCCAAATGTAAGATACGGTCTATAGTCAATAGTAAGACTTTGATGATACTCTTTCTTAATTTGTAACTAATGTCTCACAACAATGCAGGGTGTTGGTGGTGGGTTGATGTATTAGAACCCTGCATGATGTTATGCATGTTTGTTTTGTAAGTTCACATCTTTTACTATACAATTATTGTTTATGTATTTTCATGTATGAATACTATACTTAATAACATTTTTTAAAACTTAGAATATTAATTTGAGATAAATCAGAGAGCTCATAAAGCAGACTTTCTTGATAACTTGGGATAAAATATCTTAGATGGGAGCATAAAAAGTAGACATGAAAGAGAAGATTGATACATTGGTTTTCATAAAAATTAAAATTTTCTGCTCACTGAAAACACCATGAAACAAGTTTAGGCAACACATAAACTGGAAAATATTTTCAGTGCACATATTGTCCAATGGTTTGTTATCTAAAATCCCTTTTTTTCACTTAAATTTTAGTTTTTAATTGATTGCATTTATATTAATATTGCACATTGTAAAGAATTACTAATTCACAAAAGACCAGTTAATTACTAAAAGAGTTCTCAAATGAACAGCAATAAGAATTATGGGGGTAAAAGTAGAAGAAAGCAAGATATTCAAAATTAGGAACAATATCATATTTGAACTTACAGGGTAGTTTTCCATTTAAGTTGTAGTAATGTATTGAAAATATTTCAGTTAAAATTTATTTTTTTATCCTCAAACTAAAAGGAAAATGTAGAAGAACCTCCTGATGATAATGTTTGTATGTCCACTGCCTCCCAATACTATGAGCCTTCTGATAGACAATGTTTGGTTTGAAATGCTAATTATTTGATCATTAAATAAATTATCTGAACCACTGACCTCCAAAAAACAGGTGCAGTATAAAATTGAGAGTTCATCTCAAAATACGAAAAAGGCACTAATCAATTACAATTTGCATTTTTCTCCCAACAATGTTGTATAATTGATTGAGTTAAAATGAATGTAAGAATCAATGCCTTAGTACTGGATACCTGCATTGGTCAAAACATTCTCTTGGAATAAAGGATAACTGGCTTTCATACTAATATTACAGAAAAGATTTCATGAGAACTTACAAAATACTTTAAAAAGTCTTACATAAATTTCCTAGATGAACTTTTACAAAACATTCAAATAGTCTATCTAAATTCAAACATAGATTTTGGCAGAAAATCATCTTTAGCACAGATAACATAAATCACTTCTAATGCAAAACTAATATGTTTTTTAAAGGATTTAGAAAATAAAATTGTATTTTACAATTTAAATAGCATATTTGAGTCTATTCTATTAGTATGACAAAATTCAATGGATTATTAAAAACATTTTTGATATAACACTGATAAGGTATTTTAAAAATTAACCATATACTTTGATAGAGGATAATTGAGCCAGACAATCATATTATGTACAAGAAGGCAGATAATTATTTCATAATAAGAACAGAATAGCTTTTCTCCAAAATAAAACTTAGAGAATTACCCTTAACACATATAGCTAAACTCCATAAACAAGATGGAAATCCTGGCAAAGTATGCTTTAGGTAAAAGGTGTTTTCAAAACTTTCCTCACCCCACCCACATCCACACCCCAAAAGCAACCACACTGACATAGGTTTGCTTTGCTCCCATTGTACTGATGAGCTAATTAAAAGAAGAAGAAGAAGAAGAACTCCCTATTCTCTAACTGTATAGGATCACTAAGAAAAAGGTCAAAATAAAGTCAAATCACTAGTTACCAAAGTTCAGAAAGCTTTACTCTGGACATTTTTTCTGTTCTCATGGGTGCTAAAACTAAATAGAAATTTTAAAAAAATGTTAACATATTAAATTCAACTAAATATGGTAAATCAGTACATTTGAAAACAAGGTGAAATTTAAATCAACTTTCAAATAAAAATATTAAAATTAAAACATGAATTTTGACAGGTGTTCTTGGATTCTTATGAACACTGAATCTTATTTTTTACACAAATAAAAAAATACAGCATAAATGAAGTATTATTCTTTTAAGTTTGCAGCATTATAGCCTTGTCATTATTGCAAACTCAAACACTTGAAATAAACAAAACTGAAACTACTATACTTGTCCTCCCTTTTAATTAATGTATGCAATGTTTAGATTTTCCTCCATTAGAAAACTGTCTTGAAAGTTTTTAATGCTATCCAATAAACTTTTGACAGATTAGGACTTTTTCTTATTTGTAAATACTTTAAAATATAAAAGCTTAGTGTATTAATTTGCAGTTTTGAAGTAATATCCTTAAAAAAAATAGGATTAAATTCAGCAGTTGCCTATAACCCAGCAAAAATTTTACAGCATGAAGCATACATATAAATATGGCAATTGTTTCAAGCCTATTACACTAAAGCTCAAAAAGATTTAAGAAATGCCACATGGTACTTTAAGTAACATACTGCTGATAGTAGAAATGTTATTAGAGAAACAGATATTTTTCAAAATTTATGAAATAAAATAAACTGTTTATAAGTCTGATTTAGTTCTTGCCCCAAATATAGTACTTACAGATGTGACACTCCTTGCAAGTGGAATTCTTGATGCTTTTGCTGATATTAAAGCTGTTTGTAACTGACAGTAAGGTACATCCCCATTTTAGTGCTGGTATCTTTACCAACCTCCTAATGTTATACATGTTGGGAATGATGTGACTTTCTTCACAGATTTTCCCAGCAGGAACCAGCATCCAAGCCAGGTTTAGCCTCTGACCAAATGTGCATCAAACAGGCTCCCCTCCCCCACCCCCAAGATATTAAGCTGGGGTAAAATCACTGGCTCATTGCGGCAGACTGAGAGTGAAACAGACAACTTCCTCCTTGTCAGCTATTTCAAGGACAAAGGAAGGGGGTCTGGGGGCTTTTCTTCATTGAATTCGGTGAGGGGAGCCTGCTTTGAATCTCCAATTTGGAGATTCAACACAGGAACACAAGAAACCCCAGAATGAAACACATCCATGGAAAGGTGAGCTGACAAGCACCATCTCCAGGCTGGTCTGGACATTTCATGGAAAAAAACTGTTCTCAGTTCTCTCTGTATCCAACCTCTGATAGAAAATCTGTGCCCCATTAGTGAGTCCCTAACCCAATTTTGATAAGTTAAGCCAGGCAATTTTAAACACTTAGAATAAGTTGAAACAAATATCAAAGAAGAGCTGTGAAAAAAATAAAAGCAATAGGGAAGAGAGAGAAATTGTCCATCAGAGTAAATTCACCAATTCAGATACCAAGACATCAGCAAAATATTACAAGCCATACTATGAAACAGGAAGAGATGGCCCAGCCAAAAGAACTAAGCAAATATCCTGAAGAGATATAGGATTTTAAACCATCAGTATAATAACACAACTCTCATAAATCACTTCAAAGAATTTAAAGAAATTTAAAAGAATAACAAGAATTTAAAGAAATTAAAGAAAATATGAATAAATAAATAAAGGATAAGAAGAAACTGGGTGAACATAAAGAACAATTTGAAAACTTGCAAAGAAAATTAACAGATACTATGTGAATGAAAGACATGATGGATGAGATTAAAAATACAATAGGAGCATATAAGAGCAGATTTGAATTGCTCAGAGACAAAATTCATGATTTAAAAGACAGAACATCTGAACTGGAAAAGATAGGAGAATAGAAACAGAAGAGAATGGAAAAAATAGAACAGAGTTTAGGAAATTGAATGACAATGTGAAATATGTGAAATGCATAAACATTTGCATTATTGGTGGCCCAGAACGAGAAGAGAATGGGAAAGAGGCAGAAAGAATATTTGAGGAAATAATGACTGACTATTTCCCAACCCTTAAGGAAGACATAAATATAAATATCCAAGAAGGACAACACACCACAAACAGAATACCTTTGGATAGACTTACCCTGAGACACCTACTATATAAAATGACAAATATCAGAGATGAGAGGATTCAGAAAGCAGCAAGAGAAAAGCAAAGCATCACATACAAGAGAACCTCAATAAGATTAAATGCTGACCTTTCATCTTTTTTCAATATATTTTTAAATTTTTTTAAAAAAGGTATTTAGATTACATAAATGTTACGTAAAAATAAAGGGGATTCCCATATGCCCTCTTTCATACACCTCCCACATTTTCCCACATTAACAACATCTTTCATTAGTGTGGTACATTCATTACAATTGATGAAAACATTTTAGAGTATTGCCACTAACCATGAATTATAGTTTACATTGTAGTTTACACTCTCTCCTGCACAATTTTGTAGGTTATAGCAAGATATGTAATGGCCTGTATCTGTCATTGTAATGTTATTTAGGAAAATTTCCAAGTCCCCAAAATGCCCCCATATTTTTCCTGTATTTCCCTTTCCCTGCCCTCAGAACTGCTAGTGGCCACTGCCTCCACATGAATGATATAGTTTCTTCCATTGCTAGAATCACAATAAGTCTGTAGTAGAATACCAGTAAGTCTACTTTAGTCCATAGTTCATTCCCCAATCCTGAAGATTCTGGGATGGTGTTGCCCACTCCCCCTCTAATTGAGAGGAAGATTTGATCCCATGGGGCAGATGGATGAGACTCTCTTGCTTGCATTTGTATATGCTTCATTCCTTGGAATTTTTGTTGTGCATCATCATTTCCTTGTTAGTTGTCCTGGGTGTGTCCAATGAACTGGAGAGTAGGTATTTCAACTCTGTTGAATTTCATGGCACAGCTGGCACATGGAAAGCTCAGAGATTAAAGTATCTTGGACATACACCTATCAACTCCAGCACCAACTATAGGTTCAAATAAAAGGGACAGAAGAGGCATGTGTAGAGAAGTCACATCCGAGTTCAACTCTATCCACTCAGAAGCACAAACTCCAAAGTAGGACCACTGCCAATGCACCAAACTCTGGAGAAGACTGTAGGTCCTGGCTGCCTCCAGAGCCCTCAGGAGCCCCACTATTTGCGGTAGTATCTACCTTGGCCATCTATGAGAGCCTGCTGAGACATGCATAAGCGTTACATCTCTGATGACCTGCCGACTCACTTTGAAGTCTCTTAGCCATATACATGTATTTGTCTTTATCTTTTCCTCCTTTTATTCAAAGTCTTTTTCCAGTTATATCACCAGCTGGTTCTTGGTAGTAATCCCTCGGTGCCAGGGAGGCTCATCCCTAGGAGTCATGTCCCTTGCTGGGGGAAAGGTAATGCATCCACATGCTGAGATTGGCTTAGAGAGAGGTCATATTTGAGCAACATGGAGGCTTTCAGAAGGCAACTCTTAGGCAGTCTCAAAAACTAGGCTAAGTTGCAAATTCATGAGAAAAAGGCTCATAAGCATAGTCCTCAACATCAAGGGCCCATCAATGGACCATCCTTCTTCACTAGTCATCACGGCTACCCTTGGGGGATTGTTGCTCTTCCATTACAGAATGTAACAGAGTTCCTCAGGATGGGATTCAATAATCTTTTGTTTGAATCTCCACCCACTGTGGCAATGCTCCATAAATATTTGTACATATTTATATACCTTATATGTATGCCCATGTGAACTTCCCCCCATGTGTCCCCCATCACTGACACCTCACCCCATTGATCCTCCCCTGCCATAATTGTAACCCTTCTGTGATCCAAAACCTCTTCAAAGAATATTGCCAACTTCA
>JAQZBX010021623.1:20805-32251 GCA_029593785.1 Cabassous unicinctus
GGGGGGGGGAGGGGGAGAGATAAATGAAGTAAATCTTTTTTTTAAGTGAAAGGCTGGAAAAAGATTCCATGCAAACAATAACCAAAAAAGAGCTGGGGTAGTGATATTAATATCAGACACAATAGATTTCTAATGCAAAAATGTTATAATGAATGAAGAATTGCCCCTTTTATTAATATATTTATTAATATATTAATAAAAGGGGCAATTCAGCAAGAAGAAATAACTATATTAAATGTTTGTGCACCTAACCTGAGTGCCCCAAGATATATGAGGCACACAGTGGCAAAACAGAAGGGAGAAATAGATTTCTCTACAATAATAGTTGGAGACATCAATACACCATTCTCAGTGTTGGATAAAATGTCTAGACAGTGGATAAATAAAGAAACAGAGAACTTGAATAATATGGTAGATGAAATAAACCTAACAGATATCTACGGAGCTTTGCACCCCAAAAGAGCAGGGTATACTTTCTTTTCAAGTGCTCATGGACACTTCTCCAAGATAGACAATATCTTGGGTCACAAAATAAGTCTCAATAAATTTAAAAGGAAACAGTTATGCTAAATGGAGTCTCTGATTGTATTAGTCAACCAAAGGAGTGCTAATGTGAAATACCAAAAATGGATTGGTCTTTATAAAGGGAATTTATTTGGGGTAGGAGTCCACAGTTACCAGGCCAGAAAGCGTAAGTTTCTTCTCTCACCAAAGTCCATTGCCTCGTGTTGGAGCAAGACAGCTGCCGACGTTTGCCAGGGTTCATGCTTCTTGGGTTCCTCTCTTCCCAGGGCTGCATTTCTGTCTCCGGGCTTAGCGCTTCTGGTTCCTCCACAAGGTCAGCTGTAGACTATCAGGTGAATGGCTCACTTCTCTTCTCCTGGGGCCTTCTCTCCAACATCAGAACTCAAACATCAAAACTGCTTCTCAAAAACCGCTTCAACTCTGTTTTTGCCTTGCCTTTTATATTCGATTCCCCACCCACCAAGGGGTGGGGCTCAATGCCCTACTGATGTGGCCCAGTCAACACCCCAATAATGATGCAATTATGCCCAGATTAACAGATCACTTTACAAGCATGATCCAATTATAATTTTGGAATTCATAATTACATCAAATTGCCTAACAGCCACACTGATCATAATGGAATGAAGCTAAAATCAATAATGGATGGAAAAAAGGGAAAATTCATAATTATATGGAAATTGAGCAATGCAATCTTTAAAAAAATTAGTGGATCAAAGAAGAAATTGCAATGAAGCCAGCAAATATCTTGAGACTAATGTCTGTGAGAACACAACATATCCAAACCTATGGGAAATGCAAAGTCAATGCTGAGGGAGAAATTTATAGCTCTCAATGCTTACATTTAAAAAAGAAGAAAGAGCTATAATTGAAGATCTAACTGCACAACTGGAGAAACTAGAGAAAGAACAGCAAACTAATTTCAAACCAAGCCAAAAGAAGGAAATAATAAAGATCAGAGCAAAAATAAATGCAATTGAAAACAAAAAGCAATAGAAAGAATCAACAAAACCAAAAGTTGGTTCCTTGAAAAGATCAACAAAATTGACAAATCCTTATCTATAGTGACAAAGAAAAACAGAGAGAAGACACAAATAAATAAAATCAGAAATGAGAGAGTTTCTATTACAACTGACCCCACAGAAATAGAGATCATAGGAGGATACTATGAACAACTGTATGCCAAAAAACTAGACAATATAGAGGATATGGACAAATTCTTAGAAACACACAGAACACCTACACTGACTCTAGAAGAAATGAAAGACTTCATCAAACCAATCACATGTGAAGAGATTGAAACAGTCATCAAAAGCTTCCTAAAGATGAAAAGCCTGGGATCAGATGCCTTCACAGGTGAATTTTACCAATCATTCAAAGTTGATCTAATACCAATCTTGCTCAAGCTCTTCCAAAAAACTGATCAGGAAAGAATGCTACAAAACTCATTCTATGAACCCAACTTCACCCTAATAACAAAACCAGATAAAAATACTACAAAAACAAACAAACAAACAAACAAAAAACACAAAAAACACACACACAAAATTACAGATTATTTTCTCTAGTGAATATAGATGGAAATATCTTCAATAAAATACTTGCAAACAGAATCCAAAAGCACATTAAAAGATGTACACATCACAATCAACTGTGTTTATCCCAGGTATTCAAAGGTGGTTCAGTACAAGAAAAGCAATTATTTTAATAAAAAGCCACATTGATAAATTGAAGAAGAAAATTCGCATTATCCTTTCAATTGATGCAGAAAAGGCATTTGACAAAATACAACACCCTTTCATGATTAGAAAAACACTCAAGTTAAAAATAGAAGTAAACTTTCTCAATAGGGTAAGGTGCATATATGAAAAACCTACAGCTAGCAATGCACTCAATGGTGAAATACTGAAAGCTTTCCCGCTAAGATCAGGAACAAGACAAGGATGCTCACTGTCATCATTATTATTCAATATTGTGCTAGGAGTTTCTAGCAGAGCAATTGGCACCCAAATAGGAAAGTAATGAGTAAAACTTTCACTATTTGCTGATGATATAATCCCATATCTAGAATCTCCTGAAAAATCCACAACAATGCTACTAAAAGTAATAGACAAGTTCAGCAAGTGGTGGGATTAAAGATTAATAAACAAGAATCAATAGTTTTCTATACACTACAGATATGCAATCTGAGGAGGAAATCGGAAAAAAAAATTCCATTTATAATAGCAAGTTAAATAATCAAATATTTACAATAAACTTAACCAAGGACATAAAAGACCTGTATGCAGAAAACTGCAAAATATTGCTTAAAGTAACCAAAGAAGACTTAAATAAATGGAAGGTCATTTTCTGTGTTCATGGACTGGAAAACTAGATATAATTAAGATGTCAATTCTACCCAAAATGATTTACAGATTCAATGCAATCCCAATAAAACTCCCAACAGCCTTTTTTACAGAAGTGGAAAAATCAAATATGCAATTTATTTGGATGGTTAACGGAAACAAATATCCAAAAAGATCTTTAAAAAAGGATGAATTTAGAGAACTCTTATTTCCAGACTTTAAAGCATATTACACAGCTACAGTGGCAAAAACAGTATGGTACTGGCATAAAGATAGACACACTGACCAATGGAACTGAGTTAAGAACTCAGAAATAGACCCTCACATCTACAACCAAACAATTTTTGGCAAGGCAGCCAAACCATTCCAGCTAGGCCAGAACAGTTTTTTCAACAACTGGTGCTGAGTAAACTGGATATCCATATCCAAAAGAAAGAAAGAAGACCCTTATCTCACACCTTATACAAAAATTAACTCAAAATGGATTAAGGACCTTAATATAAAAGAGACAACCATAAAACTCCTAGAAGAAAATATAGGAAAACATCTTCAGGATTTTGTGGTAGGTGGTAGTTTCTTAAACCTTAGGTTCAAAGCATGAACAAGAAAAAAGAAAACAGATACATGGGACTTCTTCAAAATTAAATACTTTTGATCTTCAAAGGACTTTCTCAAAGGAGTGAAAAGGCAACTGGCTACATTGGAGAATATATTTGACAAACACATATTCAATTAGGGTTTAATATCCATTATATACAAATAGATCAAACAACTCAACAACAAAAAGGCAAACTACCTGATTAAAAAATGGGCAAAAGAATTGAAAAGACAATTGTTCAAAGAAGAAATGTGAATGGCAAAGAAACTCTAGGGTAAATGATGGAGGACTGCCCTTTCCATGAACCAGAGGCCCTTGAATAAGGATGAGTTGGTCTGGCCAGCCACCTGACCCTCATAAATAACATTGGATGTAAGCATCAAAAGAACACCTGCAATAATAATCAGGAGATCTGGTAATTGTTAACTAGTAAAAGTTATGTCCCACTGTTTGTAAAATTATAAAAGCTACCATGTCTCTTAGGCAGCTCAGAGAAGGGTGTGGAGCAGCCCCCATCCAGCTTCCACTGGGTTCTGTAAGTGCTAAGAGCAGAGCTTCCCTGGCCTGCCACCACTGGGTTCTGTGTGTAAGTAATAAAGGCATGACAGAGGTTGGGCTCTTATGTGGTTTCTCTGGAATATCCAATAAGTTGGACAGGCTTGACTGCCTGTGTTACAATTGGTGTAGTCAGCAGGATATTCTAGTTGGCAGGATATTACTGAGTCTCCTAATGGTGTAAGAGCCATGGACAGCATGACAGTCACTTTATTGGGAATTCTGCAAAGGGAATCTTGCCCTTTATTGGGAAGTCTGCAGGGGGAAATCCCAGAGTGGCCCCATACCTCTGTATGGTTGTATTTAACCTTGTCAATCTGATTGTGTCTAGGAAATGAGATTTGGAGTCCTGTACATAACTTAGGGGATGCCCAGTATACATCTGCAGGCTTAGTACAGTTAGAAAAGGAGATAGAAAATGTCTTCATGAAACAGAAAGAGCATCAGCAGTGACTGCAGGCACAACTTGGCCCTTGTTAGCTGCCTTGGGTGATGCTCCAATAAACAACAGCTGCTGAATCCCATGCAGGCTGGGTAAAAGAGGAGCTTCAAAGAGAGTTTAGACTAGTCAGAAAGAAAACATAGCAAAGAAGTTGGAGGAGACACAGGAGAAAGGAGAGACTTTGGTGTGCCATTATGCACGCCTGAAGGGGACAAAGCTTACTAAAGCACAGATTTACCAGGTGACAGAACAGAAAATTTGGCATCCCCAGAAATGGAATCCCATTTCTGACTCAGACTCATCCAGTAGTGAGGAGGAAGAACATGTCCAATATGTTATAACCCAGAAATTAAAAGTGTTCCCAAAAATGAGCTTGCATATTACAGGCAATACTGATTACAGAGGAGATATTGAAAGCAGTGAAAATCAGAGATGTGAAATGATGGAGAGCTTGGAAACAGACATACCAAAGAAGTAAGAGTTATGAGTCAGATTAGTCTGTTGGTGTGTCTCAACTCTTTAGTCTGTTTGTTCCAAACAGGATACAGAAAATGCAGAAGGTTCATGGAAATTGAATTTTTGGGGTTTAATTTGAATCATAAAATCAGGGTGGAAAAATGTAAGACAAGGCTTGAATGAATAAAGGAATGTATTTTGTAAAGGTGCAAGGCCATCTCAATCTGCATATTAAACTGGAAGGTCATAAATAATTGTTTTTTTCTGTGTTGCTCAAGTTAAATATCTGTTAATTAACATAATCACAGTGGGAATGTAGAAGTAAGATGCAAACTAAGTTTGTTTGCAGTAAGCTGTAGTTTCTGACTCTTGCAGCAGCCAGCAATCTCTGGATAGTGTATGGAAAATACATTGTAGTTTCTAACTCCTGCAGCAGCTGGCAATGCCTGGATATGGCCAGATGTACAAAGGACCTTTCAAGTGTTGTCCCAGGATTACTTGCATAGCCCCACATTGTGTCCTAACTTCTAATACTTGTGTGTTAATCAGGGAAAATTGTGCATGGGAATAGGAGGAACCCCCCCAACAGTCTGCTTTTAAGAAGTAAAAATGGCAATAGCAAAGACTCAAGCAGTAAGAGAGGAGGGGTGGACCCTAACTTACCCTTCAAATTGAATGTGGCCAGTACCAATATTGGCTTTGGGTGAGGCTTGTGGCAAAGGCAACATTCTCACAACTGTGAAAAATGGCCAAAGTAATATAACGCCCCTTAGAAAAGCAACTCTGTGCAACATAACATGCCCTGTTGCAAGTAAAGGGCTTAACCCAATAGTGTCTGGTCATGCTGAGGATTTCCATTGCATTTGGGGGTGGACTGCAGGTACTGGAAGAGCAGTGAACTGTTGTGAACCACAGTCTGGGGGAAAAGATCTGTGGGATGCCTACCAGCAGTTTATACCCAAGAAGCAGCAGAGTGTCTCCACAGGCAAAGTGGACATCATGGCTACCATACCCTATGGTGCCTAGCTGAGCAGTTCCAGCAGCAGAAGGTTGACTCCAATGACTGTGCACCTGATAGGACAGAATCTCATGCAGTCTTGGTTTATGGATGAAAAGATAATAAGAAATCACCATCAGCTGCAACCCTTGTTCCAGTTGAAATGCTAATAGCATACCAATGCAGGCATTGAGATTACAAGTTAAAGGGCCAGTAATCTGATGGTTGGAGAAGGCTTCCCAGAAAAGGTGATCTGCTGTTTGGAACATAAGTCCTAGAAATCCAGGTGGGTTTGGAAGCCTTCCAAACAGAGGGAATGGGAGGCTAGACCCAGAAGGGGAAGTAATAAAAATCTGTTGTTGCCTATGCCTCAAGCTATACAAACTGGGAAAAATGAGGACACTTGGTCATGGAACTGGCCTATGCAGCTTCACTGGTTGAAAATCTTTAGCCCATTTAATGTTACTGAAGGAAATTCAGATAATTTAGAAGGGGAAAATATATAGTACCCCCCCAAATTGTGTAGCATTACTGTTCACTGTGTTCAAGGAGCATAATGTATACAACTTACATGACAGTGTTGAGAAAATGGATTGACAGATAGATGAGGAGTTAATGCAAAATGAATGTATGGTTTCTGTTTGGGGGAGATGGGAATGTTTGTTGTTCCACTATAAAAAGGAGAAAGAAAGAAAGAACAACTAAAGAGACAATAGCATCAGAGACAATGCATGACCCTGGACTAGATCTAACAAGGGAGCAAAGAAGGCTTAGAAGGACATTATTGGACATATAAAGAATTGGAATATAGAATGTAAGTTTTGAATTAAGGTTGAATTTCTTCAGCCTGGTAACTGCAGTTAAGGTGATTACATAGGTAAATATCCTTGTAAATGTATAAAGAATGGAAAGCTGAGGGTTAGTCTGTGCAGAATTGGCTAAAAGGTTGTAAATCTTTGGAAATGAATTGAAGTGATGAGAGCACATCATGGTGTTTGTGACTAGAAGAGCTATTATATGGATATGGCAGTGGTTGAAGGGAAAGTCTAAGGTCATTGATATTACTGGAGGGAAAAATTTTAAAAATGGAACATGGGACTAATAAAACCTTATGTGAAATGTGAATATGCTTTGTGGTGCCTTATATTGTTGCTGTGGACTTGGGGTACACTGTATTAATGCCCTAAGCACTTAGATATTGAAGAAGATTTAGCAGGCAGATTGTATGGCAGAAAGACAATTGGGGTGGAATGCAGGGTCAATGAAGATGGAATGCCCTTTCCATGAACCTGAGAACCTGGAATGAGGATGGGTTGGTCTAGCCAGCCACCCAACCCTCATAAACAGGGTTGGATGTAAGTATAGAAGGAATATCTGCAATAATAGTCAGGCAGTCTGGTAATTGTTAACTAGTAACCCTTTTGTCCCACCATTTGTGGCCTTATAAGAGCTGACCATGTCTGTTAGGTGGACCAACCCTGGCCAGCCACCCCTGGGTTCTGTAAGTGATGAGGGCAGAGCTTGCCCAGCTGGCCACCACTGGGCCCTGTAAATAGGCTGAGCAGCCACCCGCCCTGCTACCACTAGTTCTGTGTATGAGTAAGTAATAAAAGCATGACCATTGCTGAGCTCCCATGTGTTTTCTCTGGAATATCAAAGTAGTTGGTCAGGCTTGATCACCTGTGTTACAATTAGCATAGCTGGCAGGCCAGAGTCTCTACCTGCATTACAGAAACACATGAAAAATTGTTCAACATCACTAGCAATTAGGGAAATACAAATCAAAACTACAATGAGATATCATTTTACACCTATTAGACTGACTTCTTTAAAAAAGTCAGAAAACTGTGAATGTTGGGGAGGATATGGAGAAATAGGAATCCTTATTCACTGTTGGTGGGAATGTAGAATGGCACAGTCACTGTAGAGGACTACTTGGCAGTTCCTAGGGAAGTTGAATAAAGACTTGCCATAGGACCCAGGAATACCATTACTAAGCATATACACAGAAGAACTGAGAACAGGGACATTAACAAACATATGCACACCAATGTTCAAAGTGGCATTATTCATGATTGCTAGAAGTTGGAAACAATGCAGGTGTTCAGCAACTGATGAATGGAAAAACAAACTCTGGTGTATACACACAATGGAATATTATGCAGCAGTTAGAAGAAATGAAGTCATGAAGCATATGACAACATGGATGAATCTGGATGACATTTTGTTGAGTGAAGCAAACCAGACATAAAAGGACAAATATTGTATAATTGCCCTATTATGAACAAAATATATTGTGTAAATTCATGGAGTTAATAATTAGAATATAGGTTACCCGAAAATAGGAGAGTAGGGAATGGAAGCTGAGAGTTCATCTATGCAGAATGGGTAAAAACGTTGTTTGTAAATCTTTGGAAAAGAATATAAATGGTTAAAACGTATCACAGTGTTTGTAACTGGCAATGTTATTGTATGGGTAAGACTGTGGTTGAAAAGCAAAGTCTAAAGTCAAATATATTACTAGAAGAAAAGCTAAAATGTGTAACATGGGACTCTATAAGATAGTAAAACCTCATATAAAACACAGATGTGGGTGATATTGCACATATAAGAATGTTTTTATGAAATATAAGTAGAAATACACTAGAGAGAAGGAAAAAAGAATAGCAGCTCTGTATAGCAGAGGTGCATAGAGATATTTAGAGGTGACAAGTTTTGTTTTTTGTTTTTTATTATTGGAACAATGAAAGTGCTCTAAGAATGATTGAAGTGATGAATGCAGAAATATATGATTACACTGAATATCATTGATTGTAGACTTTGGATGGATTTATGCTTTATTAATATATAGTAATAAAATTTACATGTTAAAAATAAAAATTAAAAAGGAGGAGCAATATAAGGAGTCTAAGAACAAAGACATTTATAAAAACTAGCAATGCTATGTATTGACAAGGATGTGTGTTCAGAATTTTTTTAAGTTGGATTTTAAATTTGGATCTGGTTGGAGGTCAGCTGCAAACTAATGGGAACCTAGGGCCATAATGTATGAAAAAAGATAGTTTACTTACA
This sequence comes from Cabassous unicinctus, assembly GCA_029593785.1. Lineage (NCBI taxonomy): Eukaryota > Metazoa > Chordata > Mammalia > Cingulata > Chlamyphoridae > Cabassous > Cabassous unicinctus. The sequence goes on from JAQZBX010021623.1 coordinate 29,796, forward strand.
TGACACAAGTGAGAGTGGTATCATGAGGGGTAGATGGAAAGTGCAATTGGTTTGGGTGGCTAAACCAGCATGTGGGAAGCACAAGGGCAATGGGACCTTTGGGCATGTGCCTTTATGTTCCATGGGTGAAGTTTCATAGATTTCCTGCATGAGTGAAGGACTGGTTAGTATAAAGCAAATGAGCATGAAAAGGGAAAAGGACTGACGGTCTAAGGGCATTGGGAATGATTAGCTTATCATTTGATATCATCTGTGGGTTTTGTGTGAGATATGTATGTGGGGTAGGTGGTGGCCAGAGACTGTGGGTTTGGACTCTGGAGAAGTTTATGCCCCAGGGCCTAAAAGCCACCAGGCCAAAGGTCAGTGTTGAGGAAAGTGGCATAACTAAAATAAAAGGGCAGCAGAAGTAGCACACAAAACATTTTGATAGTTTTAATAATGTGGAACAACTGACACTCTCATACTTTACTGATGAAGTGTAAATTGGCATAAAAACCTTGGGGAAAAATTTTAGGGTGTATGTACTAAAGTGCAACACACATAATTTATATAGCAATAAATTCAATCAAGTTTATTTACCAAACAGTGTTAAAGGTTAATCCATGAAATTATACATACAAAAATGTTCACAAGAGTTTAATTCACAGTAGATCCCAGCTGGTAAAATCTAAATGTCCATCAAGAGTAGAATAGGTACATAACATATAGTAATACTATGAGATACAGCATGGTATTAAAAATGAACAAAGGAAATATACAATAGTATGTATGAATTTCCAAAACATAACACTGAGGAAAAATAGCACTGCATATTGTATGATTCATTTTACATGACGTTTAAAGTAGAATGAAACAATGATTAATAGGTTAGAATAGCAATCACCTTTGTGAAGGTGATTAGGAGAGGGCACAAAATGACCTCAGGGTGATAGGAATATCCTAAATTTTGATCTTGGGTGTAGTTATACAGATATATACATATGTAAAAATTCATCAAGCTGCATATTTAAAATTTGTATGAACTGTATTAAACAAATACTGCATTAAAAATAAGTAAATTATACCCCAAAGACTAGCAAATTCAGGACTATATTGAACCACTGTTTTTCTTAATGGCTTCAAAAATTACATGTAAAAGAGCGTATTTATAAATGGCCACAGAGAGAACAAGAAAGTGAGCAGGTGATAACCAAAAACTAGTTCAGTGCCTAGTCTTCATTCCACATTTCTAGATTCTGAGTATGCTCCTGTATGCTCAAGGTAATTGCCCAATCCAAATTTTGTTCCTACTATTTAGGCTCTTGTAATCTATCTTTCTATGGTTCTACCTATTTAAATTTGGAGAGCCATGATAGACATAATAGGTAATACATTTTGAAGAGTTTTACTAAGGAATTAAAAGGGGGAATTCCCCAAATCAATGAAAAAATACAAAATTGGATATATATGTGTGTGTGTGTATATATATATATACACACATCCCAAGAATATTTTAAATTATATTTTTAGTATTCATTTCACATTTAATTTCCTTTTAATCAGTTAATTGATTTACAGTATAATTTATCTGAAAGTTAATATTATTTTTACCCTGATTTGGACTTTTTTTCTAAACAAATAATAGTTACCATTTTTTGTAACATATGTATAATTCAAAATATCATATTTTAACTAATTCAAGTGTAGACTTCAATGGTATTAATTACATTCACAATATTATGCTGCCTTCACCAACATCCATTACCCAAATTTTTCATCACCTTAATCAAATCTTTATACACATTAAGCAAAAACTCCCCCTTACCCTCAGGTCCTGTTGGTCAAGTTTCATTAATATTTACATTTGGTTGGAGAAAATGTTCATCCTGCATTTGTTTGCTTCTTTCAATTTCCTCTTACAAATATATCAATTGGAACAGGCTCATAAATTGTCTTGTTGAAGTATTTTATCTTTATCAAAACCTTTGGGATTAACATATAATTTTCTATCAGATGTCTTTTGAAGTCTGCTTTTCTGATGATAGATGGAATTCATACAAGTAATGTAGTTTCCATAAACAGCTGTGCCCATTTCAACCACTCTCAGAGATTATTTGAATGGTATAATTGACAGAATTTTAGCAATTCTATACATTTTTTCCACCCTAATAATGAGTGAGGAGATTAATAAGCAAGGTCAACAATCTCTTCATCTGGGACAGATTACCAATGTCTCCTGCCATCCTTAATTCCTCCCTGAACAAGGGTCCAGGATCTAAATATGCTGGAAAAATTATCTTGTGACGATGTTCTATATTGGTACTTTGAACTTCAGATGAAGCAAGAAATTTCCTATCTTGTTCTAAAATATTTCCTTCTTGGAAATGAGGTGGAACTAATATGGCATTTTAACTCTCTCTCATTATTGAAGATATATATTCCTTGGAAACTCTCAGTTATGTCTCCTTTAAAAAAAA
>JAQZBX010021624.1:0-32139 GCA_029593785.1 Cabassous unicinctus
ATAGATTACATAAATGTTACATAAAAAATATAAGGGATGCCTATAAGCCCCACTTCCACCCCCTCCCAAAATTTCCCACAGTAACAATACCCTTCATTAGTGTGGTACATTTGTTACAATTGATGAACCCACATTGAAGCATCACTACTAACCATGGACTACAGTTCACATTATAGTTTACACTCTATCCCACACGATTTTGTAAGCTATGACAAAATATACAATGGTCTGTGTCTGTCAGTGCAATGTCATACAGGACAAATCCAATGTCCCAAAAATGCCCCCATGTTCATCCCACTCCCATCCCTCAAAACCTCTGGTGGTCACTTCCTTTACATCAATAAGAATTCTTACATTGCTAGGATAATAATACATCTATAGTATAATAATAAGTCTACTTAGCCCATGATTCATTCCCCAATCTTGAGGATTTTGGGATGGTTATGCCCTCTCTGCTTCTAACTGAAAGGGGGCTTAGAACCAATGGTGCAGATGGATGGAACTATCTTGCTTGCAGTTGAAGACACTCTGTGTTCCTTGGGATGGGCACTTTCCATCATCTTCTCTTTGTTTGTTGTCCTAGGTGAGTCCAATGAACTGGAGAATAGGTGTTACAACTCTGTTGAAATTCAGGGCTCAATTGGCACATGGATGGACCAAAGGTTTACTTCTCTGGGGCATATATTTATCAAGTGCTAATTATAGGTTTAAATAAAAGAGGCAGAAGAGTCATGTGGAAAGAACCTATAAATAAGTCTAAATCTGTTACACTGGGGAGCATAAATCCAAAGTAAGGCCCACAGACAGTGTGCTGAATTCCTGGCTGTCTACCTACTTATAGTTTCTGCATGTCTCTAGAGCTCTGAGGACCCCTGCTATTTGAGGCACTGTTTACTGTGGCAGTTAATGAGAACCTGCTAAGACTTGCACAAGTGTAACCTATGGAATGACATCCCAACTCACTTTGAAACCTCATAGACATAAAAACACGTTTGTATTTACCATTTCTCCCTTTTGGTCAAGGTCTTTTTCCATTGCATTGCTAATTGGTGCTTGGTAACAATCCTTCAGTGCCAATGAGACTCATCCCAGGGAGTCATGTCCCACATGGGGGAAGGTAATGCATTTATGCTGAGTTTGGCTTAGATAGAGGCCACAATTGAGCAACAAGGAGTCTTTCAGGAAGTAACTCTTATGCAGCATATAATACTAGGCTAAGTTTGAATTTTACAAGAAAAGCTCCATAAGTACCATCATCAATATCAAGGGTGTGGCATAATGATCTGTATTCCTTCACTAGACACTACCCTTGTATGCAGGTGATTCTTGCTGTTCTATAAGAGAATGCAACAGAACCCCCCAGGATGGTAATTCAATATTCTTTCAGTTGTTGTGTGGATATCCACCCACCAAGACAATGTCTCATGCACACTTGAACATATTCCTATGCCTTAGAGGCATGCCTAAGGGGCATGGCCCTTCATATACATCTCCCATCACTGACACCCTGCAACAATGATCCTCCCTGCCACTGCTGTGACCCTTCTGTTATCCAAAGCCTCTCCAAAAATGAGCCACCAAAATAACCAAATAAAATTAAGAAAATGAAATAATTTTTAAATAACCAATAAAATTCAAAAAGTTTAAAACAATTTGACATAATAAAAAAATTTAGACATTGTGTCTTTCATTACTGTAAGATCTGTTGTCTTGTATTTACAGTGACATTTTCTTCCATATATTCCCCCAGTGTTTTTTTTTTTTTCTTCAAAGCAGCTTTAGGATACAGAAAAGCCACGTAGAAAATACAGGTGGTTCCCATATACCCAACACCCTCCCCATTTTTCCTTCTCCCTTATTAATAACATTTTACATGTGGATGGTACATTTTTTACAATTAATGTACAAATATTGAAGCATTGCTCTAATCATCGTCAATGATTTACATTATGGTTTATGTTTTGGATCATACACTTTTATAGGTTTTGATGAAATTTGAAGTGGCCTGTATCCATTATTACAAGATCATGCTGAGCAGTTCTAAAGCCATAAAAATGCCCCACATTCCATCTATTCTATTCTTTGTTCACCCTCCCCTTGGAAACTATTCACCTTCATATTTGAAGGACAGTTTTGCTATACAAAAAATTCTCAGTTGACAGTTTTTCCCTTTCAGTATCCTAATTGTATCATACCACTGTCATCTTGCCTCCATGGTTTCTGTGGAGAAATCCACACTAAGCCTTACTGACCATCTCTTGTATGTGATAGTTTGCTTCTCCCTTGCTGCTTTCAGAATTTTCTCTTTATAGTAATGCTTGACATTATGGGTAGTATATGTGTCTCAGAATCAGTCTATTTGGATTTATTCTGATTGGGGTATGCTGCACTTCTTGGACATGTAAGTTAATTATTTTTGTGAGAGTTGGATAATTTTCAGCTATTATTTCCTCAAATACTCTCTCTGCCTCTTTTCCCTTCTCTTCCTCTTCTGGAACTCCCATGACATGTATATTGTTGCATTTCATGTTGACATTCAACTCCCTGAGCCCCTGCTAAATTTTGTCCATTCTTCTATCTCTGTGTTCTTTTCTCCCAGTTTCAGCTGTTTTGCATTTGTTATCACTTATTCATATTTCTATTACTTTGAGTCTGCTGTTGTATGCCTTTAATGTGTTTTTTTTAAACAATTTATTGAAGTATATCATTCATACATGAGCATAGATAAGCTAAAAGTGTTCAGTAAACATCGTCAACTTACAAAACAAATATGCATCCCACACATGTCTCCCCCCATACACACCCTGCATTGGTGTGAAATATTTGTTAACAAATCATGAAAGATCATCATTAAGGTATTATTACAAACTTTAGTCCATATCTTCCTCCCCTATACATTTTTTAAGGATTTATTAATTTATTTATTTACTTTTAGCCTTTTTAACCTACCCATTTTTGCTGTTTCTGTGTCCATTCACTGGGCAACTCTCTGTGTCCATTTCCTGCCCTCTCTTCTCATCCTTATCCACCTATCTTCCCTGGGATTCGATCCTCAGAATCTTGGATGTGGGAGAGAGGTGTCCTACCACCTATGCCACCTTAGTTCCTGGTTTTTCAGTACATCTCATCTTGACTCTGCCTTGTATCACTCTCCTGTTATGTCGTCATCTTGCTGTGAGGCTTGCGGGGCCTGGCGGTGCACCTGTGCACACAGCCTGATGGTGCACTTGCAGATGGGGCCTGATGGCTCACCTGTTTGTGGGGCCTGGTGGCACACCTGCACATTGGTCCTGGCAGCTCAACTGCTTGCAGGGCCTGGCAACGCACCCATGCATGGGGGGTGGTGGCCCATGCACCTTCTGTATTTTTCTTGTTTTTATATTTACTGGGAGGTCCTGGGGATCAAATCCAGGTCCCTCCACATGGGAGATGGATGCCCAACCACCTGAGTCACATCTGTCCCCCTGCTACATCTCCCAGGGTTGACCAAACATACCCAAAATTAGTCTTTTCCCATACAGGATGGTCATAAAATAAATCAGGCTTAGTTTATCACCAGAATTCTAAAAAGCAGACCAAGGGAGAAAAACTAGGTCTGGGGACACATGCATGGTTTCTAATATAGTGAATATTTAGTCTAATGAGTTTTTGATATCACCTATCATGACTTTCATTCCCATGAGCTCTATTACTTTTCTATTCAGGTTTTTAAATTCCTCTTCGTGCTTGCTCAGTGTCTTCTTGATGTCTTTTATCTCTTTAGCCATATTTTCTTTTAACTCATTAATTTGATTTTGGAAATTTGCATGCATCTTGTTCAATAGTTGTCTCAAATCCTGCGTCTCTTCTGGGGCTTCTATATATTCCTTTTCCTGGTCCATGTCTTCCATTTTCTTAGTATTTTTTGCCATTGTCTAGGCAGCTGATTAGGATGATGAGTTTATTCAGATACTCAATTTCTCTCTTTTATAGGTATTTTGTAGCAGGAGGCTATGTGTCCCTGCTGTTCTTTGTTTCTTGGTTGAAACTGGGTATTTAGGATTGTCCTTGTGAATTGCTCAAATCTGGGCTCTGAACCCAGTAATGGGTTGCAGACCTGCTTCCTCAGGCCTGGAGGGAGGGTATAAAGCCTGGAAAAACCTCTTACTTATTTACTTTTGGTTTCCTCACATGCACTTCCTTGGTCTGCCAGCAGATGACTTGTTTTGGTGGCCCTCTCAATTCAATGCCTGTTTGGAGTATGTTTGCTATAACAGGGACTGGATCAATGTGATATAATTTCCTGCCTGGAGGCTAAGAGCCTTGTAATTCAAATTTTCTCAGAGATAGTTCTACAACCTTCATTGGCAGCCTCTTTCCTTTTCCTGGGTAGAAAATAATACCACTTCACTCTGTCCTCAACAATCAATTCCAGTTAGTAGAGAGAGAGACTGAGAGGGTAAAATCTTTTTAATCCCTTGATGGCTCCCAAGGCAAACAATAGTTTGGCCCACCTGGCCCTGAAGCACTCAGGGGACACAGCATGCCAAATTTGTGAGTCAATATCTGAGTCAATCTTAGGCTGTGTCTCTTTCTCTCCTCTTGCCTGGAAAGGTGTGTCCTCAACAATCAGTCCTCATTAGTAGAGAGGATGATTGAGAGGGTCAGATCTCTTTAGCCCTGTGCTGACTTTCAGGGCAAACAATGGTGCAGCCCAATCTGTGCTGGAAAGGCTGGTGGGACACAGCAAACCAAATTTGTTGGTCAAAAGCTGAATCAGCCTTAGGCTGTCGTTCTTTCTCCTTTTTCTTGGGCAGATGGATCCCTGAGGCCCCCTTTGTCTGAGTATTCAAAGGTGTGTTTAATGTGGAGGAGGGTGCCAGCAGTATCAGCTGCCACTTTTAATTCACAGTTTTGCCATCTCATTCTTGTCCTTTATCCCTCTCTCTTCTGGGCAGTGTCCAGCCTTCCTCTGCTGCCCAAAACCCTAGAAGATTTTATCCAGGCTCTTCTGCCTGTCCTCTAGCTATTTTCTAGGAAAGAAGAATATCCTGTCTTTCTAGTCTGCCATCTTCCCAGAAGTCCGCCATAATATACGCTTATGTTCTCTTATTTCTCTGGGGTCAGTAGTAATGTCTCTACTTTCATTTTTTATATTATTTGTTTTCATCTTTTCTCTTTTTTTCCTTGTCAGTCTAGCTAAGGGTTTGTTGATTTTGTTAATGTTCTCAAAGAACCTTTTGGTTTTATTAATTCTATTATTTTTTTTCCCTCAATTTCATTTATTTCTGCTCTGATTTTATTTCATCCCTTCTACTTCCTTTGGAAATAGTTTGTTGTTCTTTTTCTTGTTCCTCCAGCTGTGTTGTTAGGTCATTGATTTTAGTGCTTTCTTCCTTTTTAATTTAAGCATTGAGGCTTGTAAATTTCCCTCTCAGCACTACCTTTGTTGCATCCCATAAGTTCTGATACATTGTGTCCTAATTTTCATTCATCTTTAGATATTTATTGATTTCTCTCAAAATTTCTTCTTTGACCCACTGATTATTTAAGTGTGTTGTTTAATCTTCATATATTTGTGAATTTTTTCCTTTTTCTGCATCTTGTTAATTTCCATCTTCACTCCATTATGATCAGAGAAAATGCTTTGTGTAATTTTAATCTTGTTGAATTTATTGAGCTCTGTTTTGTGATTCATCATATGGTCTATCTTCTTGAAAGATCCATGAGCACTTGAGAAGAATGTCTATCCTACTGTTTTGGTGTGCAATATTCTGTATATGTCTATTAGGTCTAGTCCCTTTATCATATTATTCAAACTCTCATTCTTTTTTTAATTGTTAAAAACTAAAATTGTAAAATATATAGAAACATAAATTGAAAGAAATTGCAAATTTAAAAGAGAGTGCAAGGCAAGGTTCAATTTAATATAATCAATTATAAAAAATAGATCACATAGAAATGAACCTTTTTAAATGTAAATAATAATTCTAATATAATGGAATTAATTTCCATATAATTCTAATTTTTATATTACAACTTATTTATTGGACATAATCTCTAAAAATGAAATAAATTTTGGTTTAGTTATTTAATTTCCTTTCAGGCCTTAATTCTTTCTAGATAATCACATTCTTATTTGTGAATTCTTCGTATCTTATTGGAATGAATTACAGCAGATAACAATTTGCCAACTCATAATTTTATGAGGCAGAAAAACTCAAAATCTTGTTCAACAGTTGTCATGCTAAATCATTTTTTATCCAGATAGATTATTTAATTAAAGGGTATGAATAAGAAAGGGTTAAATGGTGTATCCAAAAATATATCTCTTCTCCAGGCCTCCTCAATTAAAAACAAGTGTTTATTTTGTATGAAGAAACTTACAAAATATGGTTCACAGGAACAATTTGCCAGGTGCATTGTGTAATTATTGTCCATATAGTATAATATTGTTATTTTACATTTATATGGTCTACCTCAGCTCTTTTTTTGGTTTCTATTTGCATGGAATAACTTTTTCCAACCTTTCACTTTTAACCTGGTTGTGTCCTTAAGTCTGAAGTGGGTTTCTTGTAGACAACATATAGACTACTCATATTTTTTAAATCCATTCTATCAGTCTATGTCTTTTGATTGGGAGTTCACTCCTTTAACATTCAGTGTTATTACTGTAAAGGCATTACTTACTTCATCCATTTTATCCTTTGGCTCTCTGTTGTCATACCGTTCTATTGTCTGTCTTCTTATCCTTTAGTTTACCCTTCCTAATAGTCTTCATTTCTGAACTCTTCTCCAAACCTCTCACACTTGTATTTTTCCTTTCAGGCTGCAGCAACCCCTATAGTAGCTCTTGTAAATCTGGTCTTTTGGAAACATATTCTATCAGATTTTGTTTGTGAAGAATTTGAACTCACCCTCATTTTTAAAAATTTCTTTATTTTTAAAAAAAGATAATTAGATTACATAAATTTTACACAAAAAATTCAGGGATTCCTATATGCCCCACTCCCTACACCTTCCACACCCTCCCACATAAACATCCTTCATTAGTGTGGCACATTCATTGCAATTGATAAACATATCCTGGGACTTTGCCATTCAGCATGGACCATAGTTCACATTGTAGTCTACACTCTTTCCCACACAGTTCTGCAAGTTATGTGATGATACAAAATGGCGTATATTTGTCATTGCAATGTCTCTCAGGGTGTAACCCAAGTCCCAAAAAATCCTCCATATTACAATGGTTTTTCCCTCTCCCTGTCCCCAGAGGCTCCAGTGGCCCCTGGCTTACATCAATGTTGTAATTTCTTCCATTGCTATAATCACAATATGTCTATAGTAGAATACCAGTAAGTCTACTCTAGTCCATAGCTCTTCCCCTGAGGATTCTGAGATGGTCACTTCCACTCCAACTCCAATTGAAATGGAGTTTATATCCCATGGGGAAGATGGATAGGACTATCCTGCCTGAAGCTCAGTGCTCTCTCTGTTCCCTGGGATGGCCATTGTCCATCATCATCTGCCTGCCAGTTGTCTTGGGTGAGTCCAATGAGCTGTAGAGCAGGTGTTGCAACTTGGTCAAGGTTCTGGGCCCAGCTGGCACATGGACAGCCCAAAGACTCGAGCTTCTGGATGTACACCTACAAACTCCAGCACCAAGTATAGTTTAAATAGAAGGGACAGATGAGCTGTATGCAGGGAAGACATAACTGAGCCCAACTGTCACTTTCAGGAGCACAAACTCCAAGTAGGGCCCACTGGCAAGGCACAAAATTCAGAAGCTATCCACCTGGCCATAAGACCTGGGTGTCTCCAGATCCCTCAGGAGCCCCACTCTTTGTGGTAGTATCCACTTTGGAAGTCTATGATGTCCTGCTGAGATGTGTGTAAGTGTTACCTCTAGGATGACCTCAGAACTCACTTTGAAGTCTCTTAGTCATGAAAATTCTTTTGTCTTTACCTTTTCCCCTTTTTATTTGAGGTCTTTTTCTAGTTGCATTGTTAGTTGGTACTTGGTAGCAATCCCTCAGTGCCAGGGAGGTTCATCCTCAGGCATCATGTCCCACACTGGGGGGATGGTAATGCATTCATATGCTGAGTTTGACTTAGAGAGAGGTCATATTTGAGCAACTAGGAGGCTCTCAGGAGGCAACCCTTAGGCACCCCACAACAATAAACTAAGTTTCAATATCAAGAGCAAGTGCTCATAAGCCTTGTCATCAGTATCAAGGGCCCATCAGTGGATCATTCTCCTTTGCCAGTCACTTCCCCTGGTCTTGGAGGACTGTTGCTGCTCCCTTAGAGAATGTGGCAGAGCTCTCCATGATGGGAATTCTGTATTTCCTCAGCTATTGTGTGAGTCTTCACCCACTGTGACAATGCCCTGTGAACATCTGAATACTTTTACATACCTTATATGTATGCTCAGGTGAACTTCCTCCCATGCATCCCCCATCACTGACATCCCATGACAGCAATCCTCCCCCACCCCACTTATAACCCTTCTGTGATCCAAAACTTCTTCAAAATGAAGCAATTACAATAGCCAAATAAATTAATAGGAAAATAAAACAATAATGATAAATTTAAATATAAGAAATAAAATACATAAACATTTTAAAAAACTAAAAGTAAAATAAAATTAAAAGATTGGGATATTAGAAAAAATGAAAAATGTTAAAAAAGTTTTTTTTTTGTGACATTTTACCTTGCATCACAAAAATATCTGGTGTCCTATCTATACTGTGGCACCTTCCCCCACTCATTCTTCACTTATTTTGTTTTTGAAGAAGTTTTAGGTCACAGCAAAGTGACACACAGAATACAAGAGACTCATATACCCAACGTCTTCCCCCTTTCCTACCCCCAATTTTAATACATTTTTTTTTTATGTGGATGATGCCTTTGTTATAACTGATATACAAATAGTGAAGCATAGCTACTAAACATGGTCAGTGGTTTACATTATGGTTTACATTTTAAACTGTATACTTTTATAAATCTTGATGATATTTACCATGTCCTGTGTCCATCATTGTAAGATCATGTAGGATACTTCCACTGCCCACTAAATACTCCCTGTTTGATCTTTTCTATTCCTCCCTCCCCTTCCCCTCAGGGCCCATGGTGACCCCTTAGCTTCACTCCGTGGATGACAAGAATCATAGTTACATGCACCAAGACTGGGGTCTTGACACACTGGTTTGTCCTCCCCTATTAGGAACCACCCATGCTCTCAATAGAATGCCACCTATTTGTGAACAAATCAGTCTTCCTGAGGATGGGAGTCCAAGTCTTTTCCACTCATTATGTGGGTCTCCACCCTCTGATACAACACATTCACTCACACACTCCCTAGAAGCCTGCTCCAGGTGCACCCTGTTCCAAATGCCTGCCCATTCAACACCGTAAACCAGTAACCCTTCCTTGTCATATTGCCATAAGAGCATTCTCAACTTTGTACTTTCAACTACATACCTGCAAATCCCCAGTGTTCACCTGGTCACTCTCCCAACCATCCCCCCAGTACCCTGGACCTTCCAACACACCCCTCCTAATCTAACCACTTGTCAACCCTGCACCACCCATCCCAATAATATCACTACCCTCCTGTTATATCCCTTCAATACACGACTACACACTTTCACCCTATAATACATTACATCTGTATCTCACCCTCATTTTTGAAGGAAAGTTTTGCCAGGCACAGAATCCTTGGCTGTCAATTTTTCTCTTTCAGTACCTTAAATACATGATACCACTTTCTTCTCAGCTCCATGGTTTCTGATAAGAGGTAGCCACTTAATCATCTCATGGTTCCCTTTATGTGATGCTTTTCTTTTCTCTTGCTGCTTTCAGAATCCTCTCTTTATCTATGATATTTGTCATTCTGAATAGTAGGTTTTGCAGTAGGCCTATTCAGATTTATGCTGTTTGGAGTGCATTGTCCTTCTTGGATATTGATATTTATGTCCTTCATAAGGGTTGGGACTTTTTCAGTCATTATTTCCTCAAATATTCTTTCTACCCCTTTTCCATTCTCTTCTCCTTCTGTGACACTAATAATGGGAATGTTTGTGCATTTTGTATTGTTGTTTAATTCCCTGAGACTCTTTTTCATTTCTTCCCATTTTCTTCTCTTTCTGTTTACCTGTCTTTTCCAGCTAAGATGTTGTGTCTTTGAAGTCACAAATTTGGTCTTCAAGCAGTTCAAATCTCCTCCTATATGCCCCTAATGTATTTTTATTCTCATTCATCATATTTTTCATTCCCATATAGTCTGTTACTTTTCTTTGCAGGATATCAAATTGTTCTTTATGTACTCCCAGTGTTTTCTTCATATTCTTTATTTCTTTACTCATATTTTCCATAAATCCTTTGAAGTGATTTAGGATAGTTGTGTGATTATCACTGACTGTCTTCAGTCCTGTATCTCTTCTGGATATTTGGTTAGTTCTTTTGGCTGGGCCATCACTTCCTGTTTCCTAGTAAAGCTTGTAATTTTTTGCTGATATCTAGGGATCTGAATATATTGGTGAATTTACTATGATGACCAATTTCTCTCTCTTGACTATTGTTTTTTCCCCGCAGCATTTCTTTGATATTTGGTTCAAATTATTCTCAGTCTTTAAAATTACTCAGCTTAAGTTTTCAGAATCAAAACAGGGATTCACTAATGGAGGGGCAGATTTTCTCCCAGGGGTTGGATACAGAGAGCACAGGTTTTGTGTGTGCAATTTCTAGACTGGCCAGCAGAAGGCACTAGTCTGCACACCTTTCCATCAAGTTGTTTGTCTTGGCTTCCTGTGTCCCTTTTTTGAATCTCCAAAATAGAGATTCAAAGCTGGCTCTGCTGGCTGAATTCCCTGAAGAAAAACACCCCAACCTCCCCTCCCTTTTCCCTTGAAACAGCTGGCAGAGAGGAAGATGTCTGTTCCCCTTTCAGTTGGCTGCAGAAGGCATGGGTTTTACCCCCAGGTTAATATCTTGGGGGTGGGTGAGGAGAGCCCTTTCTGGCCACCACTGGGGCTTAGTAACTCATGTTTGTCATTACAGCTTCTTCATCTGTCTGTTCCTCACTCTTCTGGGAGGTGTGTAACACTGTACTGGTCTGCTGACCCCCCAAGCAAGTCCCTCAGACAGTTTTTGGCTCTTTCTCTATTGTTTTTGGTAGAGGATTCAGCTCTGCCTATTAGTCCATCACCATCTTCCCACAATCTTTTCTCTGTTTCTTTATTCATCCTCTCCCCAGATGTTCTGTCCAATGCTGTTTGGTGTATTGAACCCTCCAACTATTTTTGTAGAGACATATATTTCGTCTTTCAGTTTTGCCACTGTTAACCTCATGTAATTTGGGGCATCCTGGTTACATGCATGTAAATTTATGATTGTTATTTCTTCCTGGAGAATTGCCCCTTTTATTAATATATGATGTCCTTCCTTGTCTCTAATATCTGTTTTGCTATCAAAGTCTATTTCATCTGATATAAGTATAGCTACTCCTGCTTTTTTTGGTGAGTGCATACATGGAATATTTTTTTCCAGCTTCTCATTTTCAATATATTGGTATCCTTGGCTCTAAGGTGAGTCTCTTTTAGACAACATATAGATGACTAATATTTTCTTATTCATCCATCAGTTTGTGTCCTTTGATTGGTGAGTTTAATCCATTAATATTCAATGTTATTACTATAAAAGCAGTTCTTATTTCACCCATTTTGACCTTTGGGTTTTATGTGTCATATTTTATTTTTACCACCCTTTTAACACATTTAGTTACTATTACTGATATAATATTTTTCTAGACTCTCTTCCAAGCATCCTTCTCCTATCTTTTCTATTCAGGCTGTAGCACTCCCTTTAGTATTTCCTGCAAAGCCATCTCTTGGTTACAAACTCTTTCATTTTCTCTTTATCTGTGAATATTCTAAACTCACCCTGATTTTTTGAATGACAATCTATGCCATGAGGGTCCAAAATGACTAGAGTTGTCCAGGTAGGCTGATGTAGCACTCTCCCTTTCTTCCTCTGCCTGGGTTGGGGGTCTCCCTCTGGCATGCCCAACAATCTAAACACTTTGGGTCAAATGTGCCTGCAATTTCTCTGAGTGACTGAGGGAGTACTGTCCTTTCTGCCCTTTAGGGTGTGTGGATGGAACAACAAGCATGCAACAGTTCAGTCCATATTGACTGAAAGTGCCTGCTGTTGTCTGGAGATGTTGAGGAAACACCAGTCCCCTCCTATCCTATTGGGGATGGGGATGGATCCAGTGGTTCCCAAAAATTCAGTCCCTGTAAGCCAAAAGTATCTGCCATTGACTGGAAAGCCTGAGGAAACACCAGCCCCCTTCTATCCTATTGGTGGGGATGGTGGATCCACAGGCACCAAAGACTTCAGTCCATACAGGACAAAAGTGCATTCCATTACCCATAAAGGCTGAGGAAACAGTATCCCCACCTGTCTTATTAGAGGTTGGAGGTGGACCCACAGTCATCAAATAGCCCAGTCTGTGTGGCCAAAATATGCCTGCTGTTGCTCAGAAAGTCTGGTGAAATACAGCTCCCCTCCTCTCCTATTTAGGAGTGAGGATGGAGCTACAGATGACTGAGTATTCAGTTAGTGTGGGCAAAAAGAATCTGCAGTTACCCAAGAGGCTAGGGAAACATTGCCCCATCTTGTACTATCAGGGGTAGGGGTTGAACCACAGGCATCCAACAATTGAGTTCATGCAGGCCAAAAGTGACTGCAGTTGCTCTGAGAGAATGAGGAAACACCAGCCACCTCCTATCTGTGGGGGGTGAGAGTGGAATCTCAGGTTCTCAACAAACCAGTTCGTATGGGCTGAAAGGTCCTGCAGTGGCCCAGAGAGGCTGAGGAAACATAGCCTCTCTCCTATCCTATTGGGGATGTGTTTGGAGCCCTAGGTATCTGACTATCCAGTCTGTGCCAGCTGAAAGTGTCTGCAGTTGCTTGGAAAGGCTGGTACAATTCCAGCCAGCTACTTCCCTGCTGGGGGTGGGACTGGAGACTAGGGTAGGGCTGCAATTTGACGGTCCCTTCCATCTTTGTGATTTTCAATCATCCCCACTTCCCCACATGCCAGAGAGTTACAATAGTGCCTGCAAGTCTCTTTTTAACTTGGACAGATTCAAACATTAGCTATTCTTAGGATTGTACTTTAGCCAGACACATTTACTAATTAGTAGCTGAAGTTGAGGCCCAACCATCTCTTCGTCCCCTGATTTTGGGAAATGAAGCTTCCAACTCAAGCCATGGAATAGCTACTGAGGTGGAATGTGTGCCACCAGTGAAAATGGACACTGGCCTCCATGGTGTGAAGTGCTGTAATCCTGAATTTTCACTAAAGATGGGCAGTCTCCTTCCATTCTTTCAAGGATGTTGCAGGATGCTCTTCTGGTCTCCTGAGCCCCCAAAACAGGTGCTTAAGTGATTTTTGACAAGGCTGTCAAGCCCTTCCACCTGGGCCAGAATAGTCTGCTTAACAAATGATTCTGAGAGACTGGATAGCCATATTCAAACGAAAGAAAGAAGACCCCAATCTCACACCTTATACAACAGCATATTTTATAAAAGGCAATTTATTTTCATATATATCTGTCAGTATAGGTTTATATATCTCACATGGTTTTCCTAGTGATATTTGCAAAACTATGTTCAGATGTTTTAAATCCATTAACATAAGGAAATAAATAAAAAGTGAAATCCATCAATTCCATTCAAATTCTTAGTAAGAAAATCATAAACTTGTACAGTACTCTTTTGTAAGTATTTAAAGTAAATTTTCCCTACAAAAACAATGTTCTAAAACCAGCTTCCTAATTTATCTAATGAATGTTAGTAATAATAAAAATCCTAGAGAGTACTATGTAACCTCTTCAATAACACTGCCCTCCTAAATGTTCCATATTACTAACCAGTTTCATTTTTGTCACATTAAAGTCAATCACAAATTTTCATATTTCTTCATCTTCACATTATTTTTAAAATTTTATTGATACATATTAATAACACATAAATCCATCCAAAATGTACAATCAATGGTATTGGGTATAATCACATAGTTGTGCATTTATCAATTCAATCAGTTTTAGATTATTTTAATTATCCAAAAATAAAAACCAAAAACCAAACAAACAAAACTCATCGCCTCTCAATCTCTCTATGCTTCCTTCCCCTTCCATACATAACAGCTGTTGTTTCCTTCTCTCTAGTATATTTGTATTTATAATTTGTAACCAGTCTTATATACACAAATCACCCATTTTGTATTTTACATAGTTTCACTATGATATCGAGTCCCATGTTACATTTTTTAGCTTTCAGTCTAGTAATATACATGTCCTTAGACCTTCCATTTTATTCACTGTCATACCCATATAATAGCTTTGCAAGTCACAAACACCATGAAGTGCTCTCACCATTTCAATTCATTTCCAAAGACTTACCAAAAAAACCTTTTAACCACTTCTGCACAGATTAACCCTCAGCTTTTCATTCTCTACCCTCATTCTATTTTCTTGTGGTCTACATTCTAATTATTAATTCCATGAGTTTACATAATATATTTAGTTCTTAATAGTGCAGTCATACAGTATTTGTCCTTTTGTTTCTGGCTTGCTTCACTCAACCTAATGCCTTTCAGGTTCATCCATATTGTATATGCATAATGACTTCATTTTCTTATAGCTGCATAATATTCCATCATATGTATACACCACAATTTGTTTATCCATTCATCAGTTGATGGACACCTCTATTGTTTCCAACTTTTAGCAATCATGAATAACACTGTTATGAACATTGGTGTGCAGATGTCTGTTTGTGACACTGCACTCAGTTCTCCTGGCTATATAGCTAGCAATAGTATTGTTGGGTCACATGACAAGTCCATATTCAACTTCTTTAGGAACTGCCAATCACTCCTCCACAGTGGTTGCACCATTCTACATTTCCACCAATAGTGAATAAGTGTTCCTATCTCTCTTTATCCTCTCAAACATTTACAGTATTCTGACTTTTTAAATAGGGGCCAGTGTAATAGATGTGAAATGATATCTCCTTGCAGTTTTGATTTGCATTTCCCTAATTGCAAGTGATTTTGGACATTTTTTCATGCATTTCTACACAATTTGTGTTTCTTCTCTGGATAATTATCTTTTCAAGTATTTTGCCCATTTTTTAACTGGATAGTTTCCCTTATTGTTGAGTTGTATCTTTTTATGTACCATGGATATTACATTCTTATCAGATACGTGATTACCAAATAATTTCTCCCATTGAGTTGACTGTATTTCCACCCTTTTGAAAAAGTCTTTTTTTTGGTGCAAAAGTGTTTAATTTTGAGGAGATCCCATTTATCTATTTTTTTTTCTTTTGTTGCTTGTGCTTTTGGTGTAAGTTTTAAGAAACTATCACCTACCACAATATCTTGAAGATGTTTTCCTACATTTTCTTAGAGGAGCTTTATGGTTGTTGTTTTATATTTAGTTCCTTGATCCATTTTGAGTAAATTTTGGTTTAAAGTGTGGGATAGAGGTCCTCTTTCTTTCTTTTGGATATACCCATTGCATTCTCCCAGCACCACTGGTTGAAGAGTGTTCTTGCTCAGCTGCCTGGGCTTAACAAACTTGTCAAAAATCACTTGAATGTAGATGTCAGGGTCTATTTGAGTTCTTAATTTGGTTCCGTTGGTCAATCTGTTAGTCTTTATGCCAGTACCATGCTTTTTTTTTTTTTTTCCACCAGTGTATCTGAGTAATGTGCTTTAAAGTAAGGAAGCCAGAGTCCTCCAACTTCATTCTTCCTTTTTAAAACATTTTTGACTCTTCAGGGACACTTTCCCTTCAAATAAATTTGGTAATAGATTTTTTGATTTCTGAAAAAAAAAAAGGCTCTTGGGACTTTTATAGAGATTGTATTGAATCTGTAAATCAGTTTGCGTAGAATTGACATCTTGATGAGATTTAGTCTTCTAATCCATGAACACAGAGTATCCTTCCATTTATTTCAGACTTCTTCAGTTTCTTTTGGCAATGTTTTGTAGTTTTCTGAATACAGGTACTATATGTGTTAAGTTTATTCCTAAACATGTGATTGTTTTTGTCACTATTAAAAATGGAAATTTTTCTGATTTCCTCTTTAGATTGCACATCAGTAGTGTAGAGAAATGCTATTGGTTTTTTGCATTTTAGTCTTGCATCCCTCCAATTTACTGAACTTGTCTATTAAGTCTAGTAGCTGTCTCTATATTTTTCAGGATTTTCTAGATATAGGATCATATCATCAGTAAATAGTGAAAGTTTTACTGTTCTTTTCCTATTTGGATGCATTTTGTTTCTTTCTCTAGTCTAATAGCTCTAGGTAGAACTTCTAGTACAATATTGAATAACAGTGGTGACAGTGGGCATCCATGTCTTGTTCCTGTACTCAGTGGGAAAGCTTTCAGTCTTTCACCCTTGAGTACAATGTTAGATGTAGGTTTTTCATGTATGCACTTTACCACATTGAGAAAGTTTCCTTCTATTCCTATCTTTTGGAATGCTTTTATTAAGAACAAGTCTCTATTTTGTCAAATGACTTTTCTGCATCATTTGAGAGTATTATGTGATTTTTCTTCTTCAATTTATCAATGTGGTTTATTACACTAATTGATTTTCTTGTGTGGAAGCACTGTTGCATACCTGAGATAAAACCTATTGATTATGCTGTACAATTCTCTTAATGTGCTTTTGGATTCACTTTGCAAGTATTTTGTTGAGGATTTTTGCATCATATATTCATTAGAGATATTGATCTGAAATCTTATTTTTTCAAAGTATCTTTATCTGGTTTTGATATTAAGGTAATGTTGGCTTCATAGAATGAATTTGGTAGTGTTCTTTTCTGTTCAAATTTTTGGAAGATCTTTATCAAGATTGGTATTAGATCATCTTTGAATGATTGTTAGAATTCACCTGTGAACCCATCTGGGGTCCCAGTCTTTTCACGTTTTGGATGTTTACCATGACTGTTTCACTCCTTTCACATGTGATTAGTTGTTGAGGTCTTTTATTTCTTCTAGGGTCATTGGTTAGTGTGTTTCTAGGAATTTGTCCACCTCATCTAAATTATCTAGTCTTTCTGTTACTCATAGTGTTCTCTTATGATCTCTATTATTTCTGAGGTGTTAATTGTGGTGCCCCCATGTCATTTGTGATTTTGTTTATTTGTGTATTCTTTCCTTTGTTGACATCTAGCTAGGGGTTTGTTGATTTTGTTTTTCTCAAAGTACCATCTTTTAGCTTTATTGATACTCTTTGTTGTTTAATTGTTTTGAATTTCATTTATTTCTGTGATCTTTACTATTGTATTCTTTTTGATTGGTTTGGGATTAGTTTGCTGTTCTTTCTCTATTTCCTCCAGGTATGTAGTTAGATGTTCAATTTTAGCTTTCTTTTTTAAAAAGTGGTACCAGGGATTAAACCCAGGAACTTGTACATTGGAAGTAGATGCTCAACCACTGAGCTACATTTATTCCCCAATGAGAGTTGGTTTCATTTCCTTGTTTTGTTTTGAAGAGGTACCAGGAAAGAAACCTAGTACATGGGAAGCAAGTTCTCAACCACTTGAGTTACATTCAGTCCCCTCTTCCATCTTTTTTAAATGTAAGCATTGAGAGCTATAAATTTCCCTCTCAGCACTGCCTTTGCTGGTTCCCAGAGGTTTGGAGGTATTGTATTCTCATTTTCATTCATCTCAAGGTATTTCCTGAATTCTTTTCCAATTTCTTCTTTTACCCACTGATTGTATTTATGAATTTCCCTTTTACCATCCATTATTGAGTTCCAACTTCATTCTGATATGACCAGAGAAAGGGTTTTGTATAATTTCAACTTTTTTAATTGATTAAGGAGATCTATGATTTTCATTGATTAATTGTCTTGCATCCTGTATCTCTTCAGGATATTTGGTTTGTTTCTTTGGCTGGGACTTCTGTTCCTGTTTCTTAATATGGTTTGTAACTTTTTGCTGATGTCTAGACATCTGAAAATGTTGGTGAATTTACTCTGATGGCCAATTTCTCTCTCAGGCTTTTTTTTTTTTTACATGTCTTTAAAATTGCCCAACTTAAGTTATCAAAATCATGCCAGGGATTCACTGATCGTGTGCAGATTTTCTCCCAGGATTTAGGGTACAGAGAAAGCCGACAGTAGTTTTTGTCCAATGTAATTTACAGACTAGTCAGCAGATGGTTCTCATTGGCACACCTTTCCACGCAGGTTTTTTTACTCTCTGTTTCCTTTACATTGGTCTGACCAGAGCTGAAATTTGAAGAAGTCCTACTGGTTGAATTCACTGAAAAGAAGCCACCTGACTCCCCTCTCTTTTCCCTTGTAACAGCTTACAGGGCAGAATAATCTGTTCCCCTCACAGTTGGCTGCAATGAACTTGGGATTTTATCCCAACTCAATTTTATTTGGGGTAAGGGAGGTGATTCCTTCACAGCCACTGTGTGGGTTTGGTAACTCATGTTTGTTGGTTTGGGCTGTTCATCTCTCTGCTCCTTAACCTCCTGGGAGTTGTATAGCACTCGCCTGATCTACTAACACCCAAAGCATGTCCTGCACACAGATTAGGCTCTTTCTCAACTTTTTGTGAGAGAGTTGAGCCCTGCCTTCATACTCAGACACCATCTTACCAGAACTTTTCATTTCATTTTATTTTTTCCTTTTTAAAAAGATACTTAGATTACATAAATGTTACACACAAAAAATAAGGATTCCCACATGCCCCACTCCCCACATCTCCCACAACCTCCCACATAAACATCCTTCATTAGTGTGGCACATTCATTGCAATTGATAAACACATCCTGAGGCTTTGCCACTAAGCATGGACCATAGTTCACATTGTAGTTTACACTCTCTCCCACATAGTTCTGCATGTTATGTGATGATATTTTTAAAAGCCTATATCTATCATGGCAACATCACCCAGGATGACACCCAAGTCCCAAAAAAGCCCCTGTATTACAATTATTTTTCCCTCTCCCTGCCCCCAGAGCCTCCAGTGGCCATTAGCTCCACATTAATGTTGTAATTTCTTCCATTGCTAGAATCACAATATGTCTATATTAGAAAACCAGTATGTCCACTCTAGTCTATAGCTCTTCCCCCAATCCCGAGGATTCTGGGATGGTGATGTCCACTTCACCTCCAATTGAAAGGGGAAGATGGATGGAACTATCCTGCCTGCAGCTGCAGACCCCCTCCATTCCCTGGGATGGCCATTGTCCATCATCATCTCCCCAGAAGTAGTCCTGGGTGAGTCCAATGAACTGTAGAGTAGGTGTTGTAACTCAGCTGAGGTTCAAGGCCCAGCTCACACATGGACAGCCCAAAGACTCCAGTCTCTGGATGTACACCTACAAGCTCCAGCACCAGTATAGGTTTAAATAAAATGGACAGATAAGCCATTTGCAGGAAAGTCATAATTGAGTCCAACTCTGCCATTGTCAGAAGCAAAAGCTCCAAAGTAGGGCCCACTGGCATGGCACCAAACTCTGGAGTTATCCACCCTGGACATAGGACCTGGGTATCTCCAGAGCTCTCAGGAGCCACACTATTTAAGGTAGTATCCACTTTGGAAGTCTATGAGATCCTGCTGTGAGGTCCATAAGCATTACCTCTGGGATGACCTACCGACTCACTTTGAGGTCTCTTAGCCATATAAACTCATTTGTCTTTACCTTTCCCCCTTTTATTTGAGGTTTTTACCCATTGCATTGCTAGTTAGTACTTGGTAGAAATCACTTGGTGTCAGGGAGGCTCATTCCCAGGAGCCAAGTCGCACACTGGGGGGAAGGTAATGCATACATATGCTGAGTTTGGCTTAGAGAGAAGCAACATTTGAGCAACAAGGAGGCTCTCAGGATGCAACCCTTAGACACCCCATAACAAAAGGCTAAGTTTCAATTTCAAGAGCAAAGGTTCATAATATCATCAATGTCAAGGGTCCACCAGTTGATCATCCTCCTTCACCAGTCAATGCCCCTGCACTTGGGGTACTCTTGATGCTCCCTTAGGGAATGTGGCAGAACTCTCCAGGATAGGAATTCAGTTTTCTCTCAGTTATTGTGTGAGTCTCCATCCACTATGACAATGCCTCGTGAATGTTTGAACATTTTTACATACCTTATATTTATGCTTAGCTGAACTTCCTCCCATGCATCCCCCATCCCTGACACCCCACAACAACAATCCTCCCCCACCCCAGTTGTAACCCTTCTGTGATCCAAAGCTTCTTCAAAAATGAAGCAATTACAATAGCCAAATGCAACTATTAGGAAAATGAAATATTAATGATGTTTAAATATAAGAAATAAAAATTAAAAATACAATAAAATTAAAAGATTTGGATATTTAAAATATGAAAAATATTAAACAAAATTTTTTGACACTTTGCCTTTCATCACCACACTATCTGGTGTCCTGTCTGTACCATGGCACATTCCCCCATTCATTCCCCAGTATCTTACTTTTTAAAATTTTGTTTTCAAAGAAGTTTCAGGTCACAGCAAAGTCACACACAGAATACAGGAGACTCTCATATACCCAACATCCTCCCCATTTCCCCTTGCCATGTTAATACCTTTTTTTTTGTGTGTGGATGGTACCTTTGTTATAACCAATATACAAATATTAAAACATAGCTACTAAACATCAGTGGTTTACATTATGGTTTACATTTTAGACCATACACTTTTATATATTTTTATGATATTTACCATGTCCTGTGCCATCATTGTAAGATAATGTAGAACAATTCCACTGCCCACTAAAAACCCCCTCTTCAATGTATTTTTTCCTCCCTCCCCCTCCCCTCAGGGCCCTGTGACCCCTGGCTTCACTCCTTGGATGACAAAATTCATAGTTACATGCAACAACACTGAAATCTTGACACACTGGATTGTCCTCCCCTATTAGGAACCACTCATCCTCTTGAGAGACTCCCGCCTGTCTATTTGTGAACAAACCAGTCCTCCCAAGTTTGGGAGTCGAACTCATTCCCACTTATTATGTGGGTCTCCACCCACTGATGCAACTCATTATGACAGAATGATCACTCACACATTCCCAGAAGCCTGCTCCTGGTGGACCCTGTCCCAAATGTCCCCCATCCAACATGCTAAACCAGTAACCCTTCCTTGTCATATTGCCATAAAAGCATTCCCAACTTTCTACTTTCAACCACATACCTGCAAATCACCAGTGTTCACCTGGTCCTTCTCCCAACCTTCCCCCCAGTACCCTGGGCTTTCCAACCCAAACTTCCCAATCTACCCACCTGTCAAAACTGCTCCACCCAACCCAATAATATCATTACCCTCCCATCATATTCTTTCCGTGTGCAACTACACACTTTTATCTTACCATAGATTATATCTGTATGTGTATTGGATCACAATCTTCTTCTCCCTTCTTATTTCTTGTGAACCTACCTTCCAGGCAATAACTCTCTGAGTCTGTTCAATTTGCTTAATTCATATCAGTGAGGTCATGTACTGTTCATCCTTCAATGCCTGTCTTGCATCACTCAACATAACGTCCTCAAGATTCACCCATGTTATCCTGTGTGTTAGCTCTTTATTCCTTCTTACAACTGACTAATATTCCATTGTATGTATGTACCACATTTAGCTTATCCATTGATCTGTTGATGGGCACCAGAGTTGATTCTAACTTTTGGCAATAGTGAATAATGCTACTGTGAATATTGGTGTGCATATATCTGTTTGTGTCTTTGCTTTCAATTCTTCTGGGTATATACCCAGCAGTTAATTGTTCGATCCTATGGAAGTTCTATAGTTTGTTTTTTGAGGAACTCATAAACTCTCCTCCACAATGGCTGGGCCATTCTACATTCCCACCAGCAGTAGATGAGGGTTTCCATTCCTCCATATCCTCTCCAACACTTACATGTCAGCTGTTTTTTTAATAGCTGCCATTCTAATAGATGTAAGAGGGTATCTCATTGTAGTTTTGATTTGCATTTCCCTAATACCTAGAGATGTTGAGCATCTTTTCACATGCTTTTAATCCATTTGTATTTCTTCCTTGGAGAGGTATCTTTTCAGGTTGCTTGCTCATTTTTTAAATGTTTTTTTTTCTTTTTTCTTTTTGAGGTGTAGGATTTCTTTATATATGCAGGATATTAGGCTCCTATCAGATGTATGTTTGGCAATTATTTTCTCGCGTTGGGTAGGCTGCCTTTTTCTTTCCTGATAACATCCTTTGAGGTCCAAAAGTTTTTAATTTTCAGGAGATCCCATTTATCTATTTTTTCTTTCACTGCTCGTGGTTTGTGTGTGAAGTTCATGAAACCATTTCCTGTTACAAGGTCCTGTAGATACTTCCTTACATTACTTTCCAAGGTCTTCATGGTCTTGGTTCTTATATTTAGATCTTTGATCCATCTTGTGTTAGTTTTTTGTATAAGGTGTGACATGGTGTTTCTCTCTCATTCTTTTGAGTATGGATAACCAGTTCTCCAAGCACCATTTGTTGAAGAGGCCATTCTCTCCCAGTTGAGTGGGCTTGGTGACCTTCTCAAATATCAGTTGACTGCATATGTGATAATCTATATCAGAACTCTCAATTCAGTTCCATTGGTCAGTATGTCTATCTGTGTGCCAGTACCATGAAGTTTTAACTACTGTAGCTTTGTATTATATTTTTTAAGTCAGGTAGTGTGATACCTCCAATTTTACTCTTCTTATTCAATATGTATTTCATGATTCACAGCCTCTTACCCTTCCAAATAAACTTTGTAGTTAGTTTTTCAAATTTATTTTAAAATGCTGTGTTGATTTGTATTGGGATTGCATTAAATGTGAAGATTAGTTTGCTTAGGATAGACATCTTAATGATGTTTAGTCTTCCTATCCATGAACAGGAAATATTCTTCCATTTATTTAAGTCTTCTTTGATTTCCTTTAACAGTGTTGTGTAGTTTTCTGTATATAAGTCCTTTACATCTTTAGTTAAATTTATTCCTAAGTATTTGATTCTTTTAGTTACTATTGTAAATGATATTTTTTCTTGATTTCCTTCTCAGATTGCTCGTTATTGGTGTACAGAAATGTTACTGATTTTTGAGCATTGATCTTATGCCTTGCAAATTTACTCAACTCCTTTATAACTTCTAGAAGCTTTCTTCTAGAAATCTAGAAGATTTCTCAGGGCTTTCTATGTATAGGATCATGTCGTCTACAAATAGCAGAATTGTTACTTCATCTTTTCCAATTTGGATGCCTTTTATATCTTTTTCTTGCCTCAGTGCTTGAGCAAGAATTTTTGACACAGTGTTAAATAGGACCAGTGATAGTGGGTATCCTTGTCTTGTTCCCAATCTTAGAGGAAAAGCTTTTAGAATTTCACCATGGAAGATGATGTTAGCTATGGGTTTTTCATAAATACCCTTTATCATGTTAAGAAAGTTTCCTTCTATTCTTATCTTTTGCAGTGTCTTGATCAGGAAAGGGTTCTGTATTTTGTCAAATGCTTTTGCTTTGTCTATAGACATGATTGTGTGATTTTTTTTTCTTTCAATCTGTTTATGTGGTGTATTGCATTGATTGGTTTTTCTTATGTTGAATCATCCTTGCATACCCGGGATGAAATGCACTTGGTCATGGTGTATAATTCATTTGATATGTTGTTGAATGTGATTAGCAAGTATTTTGTTAAGGATTTTTGCATCTAGGTTCATTAGAGTGATTGGTCTGTAATTTTCCTTTCTTGTGGCATATTTGTTTGGCTTTGGTGTTAGGGTATTGTTGGTACCATAGAATGAGTTAGGCAATGTTCATTCTACTTCTATTTTTTTGGAAGAGCTTAAGCAGGATTGGTGTTACTTCTTTCCAGAATGTTTGGTAAAATTCACCTGTGAAGCTGGTCCTGGGCTCTTCTTTGTTGCAAAGTTTTTGATGACTGAGTATATCTCTTGTAATATGACTGTTGAGCTTATCAATTTCTTCTTTCATCAATATAGGCTGCTTGTGAGTTTCTAGGAATTTGTCCAATTCCTCTAAATTATCATTCTTTTTGGCATATAATTTTTCAAAGTATCCTCTTATGATAGATACTCTTCATTTCTGTGGGATTGGTGGTGATATCCCCATTCTCATTTCTTACTTTGTGTATTTGCATCTACTCTGTATTTTTCTTTTGTTAGTCTGGCTAAGGGTTTGTCAATTTTATTGATCTTCTCGAAGAACCATCTTTTGGTTCTGTTTATTTTTCCTAGTGCTTTCTTATTTTCTATTTCATTTGGTTGTGCTCTAATCTTTGTTATTTCCTTCTCTCTATTTCCTTTGGGGTTAGTTTGTTGTTGTTTTTCCAATTCCTCCAGGTTTGCAATTAGGTCTTCGATTTTAGCTCTTTCTTCTTTTTTGATATATGCATTTATGGCTATGAATTTCCCTTTCAGTAGATTTTGCTGCATCCCATAGGTTTTCATATGTTTTGTTGTAATTTTCATTTGTTTCAAGGCAGTTACTGATTTCTTTTGAGGTTTCCTCCTTGACCCAAAGTTTATCTAAGAATGTGTTGTTTAATTTCCATATCTTTGTTCATAATCTGGTACTCTTGCACTTACTGATCTCCAATTTCATTATTTTGTGGTCAAAGAAATCACTTTGTATAATCTCAATCTTTCTGAATTCATTGAGATTATTTCTGTGGCCTAGCATGTGGTTTATCTTGGAGTATGATCCATGTGCACTTGAGAAGAATGTATGTACTGCTGAATTTGGGTGTAGTGTTCTGTATATGTTGATTAAGTCCAGATCCTGTAATGTATTTACCAGAGTCTTTGTTTCTTTATTGATTCTTTGTTGAGATGTTCTGTCCAATGGTGATAATGGTGTATTAAAATCCACCACTATGATTGTAGAAGCATCTGTTTCTCCACTTAGTTTTTCCAGTGATTGCCTCATGTATTTTGATTCACCCCTGTTAGGTGCATAAATGTTTATGATCATTCTTTCTTCTTGAAAGATTACCCCTTTCACTAATATATAGTGTCTGTCTTTGTCTCTTACAATAGTTTTGCATTTAAAGTCTATTTTGTCTGATATTAGTATAGCTACTTCCTCTCTTTTTTGGTTGTTTGCTTGTAAGATTGTATTCCAGTCATTTACTTTCAGCATTCTTGAATCCCTGGGTCTAAGGTGCGTTTCTTATAGACAACATATAGATGGGTCATATTCCCTAATCCATTCTGCCAATCTGTTTCTCTTGACTGGAGAGTTTAATCCATTAATGTTTAGTGTTATTACTCTCAAGGAATTACTTACATTAGCCATATTTTATTTGGCCTTATGTATGTCATATGTTGTTTTTATTTCTCTTTTTGTCTTTTCTGATGTTCTTACACTGTCTCCAGCTCTGTCTCTCCTGTTTTTTTCTTTCAACCTGCAGAACTCCCTTTATTATTTCATGAAGGGCAGGTTTCTTATTGGCATACCCTCCTAATTTCTCTTTATCTGTATTTTCAGCTCTCCATTTCTTTTGAATGCCAGCATTGCTGAATAGAGAATTCTTAGCTGGAATTTATTTTTCTTTCAGTACCTTAACTATGTCATACCACTGCCTTCTTGCCTTTATTATTTAAGATGTGAAATGAGCACTTAATCTTATTGAGCTTCTCTTTTATGTGATGGTTCTCTTTTCTTTTGCTCTTTTCAGTATTTTCTCTTTAAATTGAACATTTGACAGTTTAATGAGTATATGTCTTGGAGTAGTCCTGTTGGTATTTATACTATTTAGGGCATGCTGCATTTCCTGGACTTGTACATCCATCTCCCTCAATAGATTTGGGAAGTTTTCATCCATTGTTTCCTCCAACACTCCTTCTGTCCCCTTTCCCTTCTCTCCTCCCTCTGGGATGCTTATAATGCATATGTTTGTGTGTTTTGCATTGTCATTCAAGTCCCTAATCCTCTGCTAGATTTTTTCTATCTTTTTACCTATCTGTTTTACTGTCTGTTAAATTTCAGATGTACTGTCTTCCACATCACTAATTCTTTCCTCTGCCTGCTCAAATCTACAGTTATGTGCTTCCAGTGTTTTTTAGATTTCTTGGATTGTGCCATTGATCACCATGATATCCATTA
Source organism: Cabassous unicinctus (assembly GCA_029593785.1). Taxonomy (NCBI): domain Eukaryota; kingdom Metazoa; phylum Chordata; class Mammalia; order Cingulata; family Chlamyphoridae; genus Cabassous; species Cabassous unicinctus. The sequence goes on from JAQZBX010021624.1 coordinate 26,162, forward strand.
TCTTTTTATGTATGTTTACAATTTCTTCAGTATATTCTCCCAGTGTCTTTTTAATATCCTTAATCTATTCCTTCACTTCATAAAGTTGGTCTGTGATATTTGCTTGGACAACTTTGATTAGTTGTTCAATGTGTTGCACCTCTTCCTGGTTTTTAGTTTGTTCATTGGACTGGGCCATGTCCTCCTGTTTCTTAGTATGGTTTGTAATTTTTTGTTGCCGTTTGGTCATCTTTTTATCTTGGTGTGTTTATTCTGTTGATTAGCTTCTCTCTTTACTCTAAGGTATTATTTAATTGCTGTTTTTGTGTGTGTGTTAAGTTTTGTCTTTGACACTTTATTCTTCTTATTCTATTTCATTGCTGTTGTCTATGTTCCCTTGGAGGAAAAAGATAGGGCCAGAGAACGTGAAAGAGGTAAGAAAAGTAAAAGGATAATAGTAATAATAATAGCAATTGTTAGAAGAGGAACTTTTTAAGACCTTAGAAAATGAATATGTAACTCATATAAACAGTGTAGAGTAAAAGGAATAGAAATGTTGGGTACCAACAATGAAATGGGAAACCAAATAGAGAAAAATATATAGGCTGAATTAAAAGGTCAGTATGAAGAAGAGAGAGGGAAAGAGAAAAGAAAAGACAAAAAGAAATAAGTTAATAAAAGAAAGAAAGCTGGATAGATGATGTAGAAGTAAAAACTAGAAAAATTGAGTACTAAAAAATGTGAGATGGAATGTAGGAACAGCAACAGAAGGCAGAAGATAGAATGATGAAGGAAGGAAAAGAGATAGCCTTGGTATACAAAATTGGTATATACAGAAAAGGGGAAATCAAGGAAGAGGAAACACAGTAACGAAGAATCAAGTCAGCAGCACCCTGAGGAATTTTTCTCTTTATCCGGCTCCCTCCAGATAGATATCCTGAAGCCTCCTACTCAGTGGGTTCCCAAAACAGCTCACTCAGGCTGGATCTAACCCCCACTCAGCTGTTTTTGGTGAGAGAGATCTGCCTATGTTCCTTTGAATGAAAAAAATTAGGACCAGATAAAAGGAAAGAGATAGGACGACAAAAAGAATAATAGCAATGGTATTAGTAAAACATGGGAGAGCAAATGTACAAGACCTGGAAAATTGAAAAATTAACACAAGTAAGAAGCACAGAGGAATAAGATTAGGAAAGTGGAATTGAAAGAATGAAGCAAGAAACAGAATAGAAAAAGAAATATATAGAATGAATTAAAATGCTTGAATGGTGAGAAGGGGGAAAAGAAAACAGAGAAGAGAGAAAGAAAAAAGTAAAAAATAGAAAGCATATGGAGAAAAAGGGATAGAGGGAGAAATACAAACCAGAAAAATTGGTAACCAAATAAAAGAGGTGGAATGAAAGAACTACAATGGAAAACAAAAGATATAAAGATGAAGGAATAAAAAGAAATAGCATAGGTAGAATAGATCAGTAACCAAAAGAACAAAAGAAAGAAAAGGCAAAAATAAAGAAGCAGAGAAAAAAAGGGAGAAGATACAAAACAAGTAAAAAATAAGACAGCAGTCACTTGTTTTTTTTGTTTTTGTTTTTGTTTTTGTTTTTTTAAAAGGAAATGGAAGAAAAAAAATAAACCTGGAAAAACAGCCTTCTTTCTTAGACCCCCTAAAGATCTTCTCAGGTCCCTGGTATTCCTCAATCACTCACACTGCAGCCTGCCCTCTGCAGGTTTTGAACTGGGCTTTAGTGAGTAAAGTAAGGGAAATAAAAGAAAATGAACTTTAAAAAAATAAATAAATAAGAGACACAAGAAAAGCTAATACAAACATATATGTATATATATAATACATATATATAATATGTTCCCTATTATAAAGTTTCAGCTGGCTGCCTGATGACCTGGTGGATCTCTTCTCAAGGAATAGCCAGGAATTGAACCAGGGACCTCATATATATTAGGCTGGAATTCTCCCACTGAGCTATTCTGGGTTGTTAAGCCTTTCAGAAGGCTATATGTCCCTTTTCCCTTGGGCAGGTTAGATCTCCTGCAGTCAGCTGGAGTGGTGCTGATTGCCGCCTCACTGATGTAATTCCTCTATTTACCTAGATGGCTGCACATGACCACTAGCCTGAGATGACCCCCTTCCCCTTTCCCTGTTGAGATGGGCTTCCTTCCAATATTCAAGGGGGGCCTGGTGGGCTAAACTCGGTGCAAAAAAATCACTCTCCACTCTCCCAAGTCTCACTTCCTTGCAGGGAATCTGCCATCACACCCCTATTTGGAGCAGGGGGCAAGGTCTCCCCTAGTCTGTCCACCCTGAGGTGCAGGTACATGTGCCCCTTCCAGGCACTGAGGTAAGCAACCCCTGGTTATTCCTGGCTTCCATATCTGTCTAGCACCCTCCTAGATAACTCAGAGCACTCGCTGTGGAGGTAGATGTCTGCTCATCTCTCAGTTAGATACATTTCACCAGTTTTACCCTCACTTAATATCCCAGGGGTAGGGAAGGGGAGCCCTCCCCAGCAGCCGGGAGGTTTAATAACATGATTACTTGTTTTGCCTTCTTCATGTCCTTGACCCTTGTTCTTCTGGGAGTTGGTACACAGTGTCCTGGTTTGCTGTGCCCCGAAGCAGGTCCCCACATGAGCCTCTGGCTTTTTTTTTTTGTTGCTTTATTGAGAGCTAAGATTTATATGTATAACCCATCAGCCATGTTCCCACAATCCTCCTTCACTTTCTTTATAATCCCAGCCTTCCTCCTTATATTTCAAGCCCTTTGTCCATAAAGAACCATTACACCTTATTCACTGTTGTATCTCCAGGACTTTAAATATTTCCTGTTACAAAGAATGCACTGTAAATTATTTATTAAATTAATTAACAAAGTAGCCTTTCAATGATCCTTCTCAATGGGCTTATCTCTTCATTTTCCAATATCATAAGAGTATTTTAACTTTTTAATTATATTGCAAATCCAATCAAGGTAAACAGAATGCATCTCTTTGAATGAAACCCTGATTAAGTTCAGCATCTGCAGTTTGTTCATTCATAGTTTTCTCTGTGGAATGGATCACTCATTGGATTTATTAAATATTTTTCTTTTACAAAGGAAATACAAATAGAGGTTGCATTTTGCCATAGATAAAGAAGCTAAGCAATGCAGAACTTTGGCAAAAGAGGAAAGCATGGTTTTTCTGTGGAAATTGCTTCAGAATTGAGTAGACCTCAATGTCCCCTCTTATTTTGTGGATTCTTGGGAGTTCTCCAAACTATGAGATATGACCTGGCCTTCCCCCATTAACATTTTTAAATACTGTCAAATTTCATACAATAATTCTATCAAAAATATTTAAATTTTATTGGTATGTGATTTTTAATTCCCCAGTTATTCAGTTTTCTTGCCAATTGAGGCCAACCTTTTTCAATAAGCCACAATTAGTGGATTTATACTCACCTCCTGCTGACTCCTCAGTGCACTCTGATATGGCTTACAGCTTCTGTACTTACATGCACCGCCCTCTAGGACCTCCTTATCTCCATCTCAATGAAACCACTGAAAGCCTCTTCACCTTATAAGGGTCCTCAAAAATTTCTGATTTCCTCCTTCTATCATCCATTTCTGTCCTGGTCTCCTAGGTCACAATACTCTCTTGGATTTTTTCTGACCCCATTTTACATATTTTCATGCTATTTCTGAGACATTATATGTCAGAACTTGTTAGAACACATTCTCAGCCCTTCTTTTACTTCTATCTTTCTACCTCGGCAATATCTTCCATTCTTTTGACTTATTTATCATCTATGGTTATAGAACTTACACTTTCCTGTCCATATATCACATATGAGTTCCAGACCTGAAAATATATTCTGTACTGAAATTCTCATTGTTTTATCATCAGTAACTTGATGGACTCATCAACTTTTGAAAATCTTGCTATTCTTTAATTAATCCAAACCAGATTGAATGAAATTACCTTTCACACAGTGGCTCAGTAAAGAAACTTTGGTGCTTTTCTTCATTCAAAATATTGGTATTTCTATGAGAGATTTTCTATCTCCAAAACAAGAAATAAATCTAGATCATGTAACAAGCAATCTTGCATGTTTTTCCTTTAAATTGTCTCTTCTAAAGTGGCTGTTAAACCCCATAGGACCAGACTGTATGTTTTATTTTCTACTATGACTCTATGCTTTTGGACAGGCCTAGCTCAGAATTGTCCTCCAACATATAAACATTTATGAAAAAAAGAGAATCACTTTCTTGAAAAATATTGTCTGAAAATGACAGTGATCAGAAGGATCTATGGGCTCAGTGCTTGACATTAAATAGTAGCCATACTGAACTAGGCTAGAAAGGAAAAGTAACTTTATTGGCCAGTAGAGGAAAGGATATCTAACCAGTCTCAAATTGGGCTTCTTGTTGAGGGTTTTTCTTACAGATTTTATACAACTTTGAAACAAAGAAAGTTAATCATTGAGTTGAGCACTCTGGGAATAGACTGGTGAGATTCTCTACTGTTCTTCTCTGATTAACATCAAGTTACAAAATATTCCTGGGCTCTCTAATTCTCATGGTGATAAAGAAATAGATGAAGTGAAGCATTAAATGTTTATATTATACATTTTTCTTTACAAAGAAGAAGTAAAAGTTCTGGTTAATATCACACTAGACAGGTCTGTTTGCTTTCCTACAGAAACTTTTTGTCTACCCTATGGTTCTTAGTAGATTACACACCCATTGCATTTTAATCATGCTACAGAAACTAGGCTGAGAACACATAGGGCTATATAAGAATACTATGAAAATAGAATAATTGATTACCTAAAATACATGATACAAAAGCACTGAAATGCAATTATTTTCATTTCAGAAGAGTGAATTAAAAATGAAAAAATATGTATTTGAATATAAATATCTGTACCTAAAATGAAAATATATTGCTTGATTTCTTTACAGAAATAATTTATTCTTCTATTTTTCAAGATAAATCTGAATAATTTTGTAATCAACTCATGGTTACTATTAATTGGAGAAATAATTAGTACTAGACTAATTGAAATCATAGTCAGGAGATGATTTCTGACCTCAACACCTTTTCAAAAGGTCTTTGAGTCAAACCTGCCTCTAGGGAGACTGAAATGAAAAATAAAAGAGTGAGAAGTAGAAGGTTACTGCCCTCAATTTCTTTGATTAATTGGCTTACATTAAAAAGAAATAAGTGGAAATGACTGATAAATGTTATTTTGAATGCTTTACATTTTATTATGTTCCTGTTTTGCTTTAGTGTATTTTCTCCATTAAAGTCATGGTTTTGTAGTACTGCTAGTTTTTTTAAAATTTATGCACTAAAACCCATGGGCCATGCAATATTGATTAAAATTACCAGATTGCTACCATTGCTTGCTCTTTTATGTCTTGAGGATTAAAAAACAAAACAAAAGAAGCATATTGATCTACTAATATGTGCTAGAAGTTACAATATTTTTTTTTTGGTTTATTTAAGGGATGTGACATTGCCTTCTCTTTCATAAAGATCCATACTTAGGGAAACCACTCATCGGGGAGATGGATTATAGAACCATATGTTACAAACTGGATATCCTGATAGAAATCAATGCATAGTGCTTAAGTATATTTGATAGGTCTAGTGCTTTGAATTATATGATGTAGTTCTTTTTTTTTAAATTTTTTTTATTTGTAAAATGATATATAAATACATATGCATATATGTGCATTTGTTTACATAAATGTTATTTATTATATATATATATACATTTTATAAAGGTGCCTAGATTACCCAAATATTACTCAGAAACTACAGGGATTCCAATGCTCCCCACCGCCCACACCCCCAAAAACACCCCACACAACCATTCCCCATCCGTGTGGTACTACACCCGCAATGGATATACACATCCTGGGGCCTTGCCACCAAGCATAGACTACAGTTCACATCACAGACCACACTCTTTCCCACCCAGTTCTGCATGGTATATTC
>JAQZBX010021625.1:0-32144 GCA_029593785.1 Cabassous unicinctus
TGGCTGTAGACCTCTGAAACTTACAAAACAATTTATCTGCTTCCAATATACAAAGGGACAAAGGATAAACATGTGCATTACCATAAGAAGAAATTGGGAGGAAAATATGAGTCACTGGTCATCTACAGTTCCATAAACCTGCAGGGTATACTTCATTAGATTTCAAAGTCTGAGAGTCATTCTTAAGATGATGGTTTTTTCTCAACCTTGAGGCCTTATGGGGACCCACCCTTTCAACAGGCTTGCCCAACAGCCATTTTCTTGGTTCCACCCTCATCAAGCATCTGGGTGGCAACCGAACTCCAGACCTCACCCTCCAAGAACATTGGGGTGATGGCCAAACCTTACCCAAACTTTGGGGAATTTGCTCCACCCTCTCTACAACCTGAGGCAGCAAAACTTTCCCTTAACAGTGGGCTGGATCATACACCCTCTTCAACTGCCGGGCCAAACTCACCCTCTCTATAAATATGAGTGGGGTTCCTCTCTAGGCCCAAGGAGATGTCTTAATTCCAGATCTCAGCTTCCATGGTTTTCCTCTTGAAGCCATTTTCCCTTACATCTTTCCCCTACATGTCCCTTTTAGTTCAGGCTTACAGTGGCTTTGTTCATATAGATCTCACAAAAAGCTTGTTGGTTTAGCATGCAGGAAGCAGGGGTCCAAGCCATCAGACAGTAAGATTTTCTACAAGTTTTTCTTAGATAAGTGCATTTTCAAACCTGGCTTAAAAGTTCCAAGTTTAGTTAATTCCTCAAATGGGGCACTATTGTCTGGGGGCTTATTTCCAGAGGCTTGGAATTTTTGGAATCAGTTTCATGTTTCTTTCTGCCCAACAATTCAGTTCACAGCTTATCTCTCTCATCTAGCATTTTACTATAAGCTACAAGGAGAAGACAAGCCACATTCTCCAAGCTTACTTTGGAAGCTCTTCATCTAACTGTCCAGTTTCATCACTTTCAAATTCTGCTTTCCATACAACATCAGGAGTCAATCTTGCTAAGTTCTCTGCTGCTTTAAGACATGGATCACCTTTCCATCAATTTCCAATAATAGCTTCATCATTTACTTCTAAGCCCTCCTCAAAAGTCTCTTTAGCATCCATATTCCTACCAACAGTCTTTTCAAAGCAATCTAGGCCTTTTCTATCAAGCTTCTCACAATTCCTCTGAAAAATACCCTCACCCATTTATAAAATGGTTCCAGCATTTTGGTAATTGCAAAAAGCAACACCCCACTCTCCTGGTACCAAATTCTGTATTAGTCAGCCAAAACAGGTGCTGATGCAAAGTATCAGAAATCTGTTGGTTTTTATAAAGGGGATTTATTTGGGGTAAATGCTTACAGTTACAAGGCCCTAAATAGTACAAGTCAAGGTTACTTCCTCACCCAAAGTCTGTTGCTATGTGCTGAAGTAAGATGGCAGGCACTGCCCATAGGGTTCAGCCTTCATCTTTCCTCTTAAGGCTCCATGGTCCCAGCTTCTTCCAACCTCAGCTGTAGGCTGGCATAGGGCTCATCTCTCTTCCTTTGGGTCTCATTTCTTTCTAGGCTCAGCTGCTCTGTTCTCTTCGCAAGGTCAGCTGTAAACTGTCAGGCTCATCTCTCTTCCCAGGGCTGCAGGGTCCTCTGTGAATCATCTCTGTGTGTCTACTTCTGTGTTCTTGACTGAGTGTCTGTTTATATAGCTCACCAAGGGATCAGGGACTCAACCCTGCACCCCTAATGACGTGGTTGAATTAAAGCCCTAATCTTAACATAATTTAATCAAAGACATCTCAGATGAATCAAAGGGTATCACACCCAGAGAAACAGAGAAATAGATCAGTTTACAAACATATTCAAATATCTCTATTTGGAATTCATTGATAATATCAAATTGCCACAATCCCCAACAGCCTTCAAAGTAGAATTTTACTTGGGAAAATTCCTAACAATATTGGACCTAGAAAGGAACTTAACCTAATAACAAATTTCTAAATGAAGGAATTATGCTACATTTAATGTCCAATGACAGATGCACTCATAACAGTGATATCCTGGAATCACTTTCAGTTTATTATCAAAATCATGATAGTTTCAATAATAATTTAGAGTATAGGTTAAATGAGGAAAGGTAGGATAGAGTAGACTAACACAAAAAAGAACAAAACTATTGAAATTATCAACTACGCCATTTTGTAAAACAACTGTTTTAGTGACTGAAAAGCCAGCCAGATATCCTGACCCCTGGTCACTCTCTGTCCTTTAAACTAAAGCAAAACATGAAGAATGGAATGCATTTATGGAATGAAATGATGTCATAGCAAAATCTGAAGCACCACTTGCAACACGAGAGTGAAGCTGGTGATAGTGGTAAGCAACAATAGCTGAGAGACAACTAATAACAGGAATGGATATGCAATTATGGGCAAACGTTATGCTGCCCCTAAATCAAAGAGATGTGAGTACTAAATAATTATCATTGCTCGTGGAGCCATCATTTCCCACTAAAAAAAAATGCAGAGAGTTAATGGAAAAAGCTAATGCGTGGGCCATTTTGGCCATTGCTTGTGTCATTTATCAATGCTATATGAGGTTTTCTTTTACAAAACAACAAATAATTCACACTTCAAGTAGAATTTAGCAAATTGCCAACTTTTATCACATTGTCAGAGACGCAGTTTTGATTTCAGAGTTTGCTTCTATAATCACGTGCATCAGAATGAGGAGGGGATGCTTGCTAAAATCAGATTTCTAGAATCCACCCATGGTAGGGTGAATTATGTTCCCTAGAAAAAAAAAACATTATCATAATCTTAACCTCATTCTTGTGGGTATGAACCCATTGTAAATAGGGCCTATCAAAGTTGTAATTTTTGTTAAGGAATGGCCCAACTCAATCAGGATGGGTCTTACTTTTATTACTGGGGGCCTTATAAAAGGAGATAGCCATGAGAAAGAGCCAGAAGCTAGAAATCAATAAAACACAGAAGAGATAGGAGATTACTTCAAAATGTGACAGGAAAGCCAAAGAACCCAAGAATTGCTGGCCAGCCAGACTACTATCAGCTCCAGGAGAAAGTAAGCCTTATGGCTTCTGTAACCATGAACCAATAGGTTACTGTTGTTAAACCAACTCAGTGTGTGATATTTATTTTTGCAGCCAGGAAACTAAAACACCACAAAAGTGGGATTTCTGAATTAGTTGATTCTGTGTAGCACCATAAAATCTGATAACCATTGGAAAGAACCTCTGATATCCTTTCTATTTTTAAAGTCTTCCATAAATGCCATTATTTCTTTTTAAGGTGTCCCTAAATGAAAACTTTAAGATTCTGCAAAAGCTATTTTTAAATCCTGCTACTTTTTATCATGATGAGATTTTAAAGCTGGCTTCCTAGTTCTTAGATCCTAGGATAATATTGTTTTAAGTGTTTCAGATTTAAGCTTTATATCTTTAAATTACCAATGGCTTGTCAAGAATATTACTTTAATCCATAATTTGGGAGATTATTCCATCTTATTGTAAATCAAAGTCATACTTTTAGCTCTATATAGCATATATATATATATATTCATAGGACTCAACACCTAATGAAAATTGCATGTAAACAACTGTATATAGGAAATCTATGCTAAAAACATGTTAGAGGTCAAATCAGTTGATCAGGCTATGAATCCAGATCTCTAAACTGAGTCCAAGTTGCTTTCTGCTATATAATAATGCAAAAAATAAGTGCAAGAAATAATTTTTTTAAATTATACATTCATTCATTAATGAAGAACAAGGCAAACTTGTCCCCTGCCCTCAAGAGTGGATCTAGTAGAAGAGATAGATATTGAAGAAATAATCTCACAATAATTAAGACTGTAAAGTGCTGCAAATACATAGCTCATGTACTAAGAGAGTATAGACCTGAAGTCTCTGACCTAGTCTGGGGTGGGGGAAGAAGGGTGAGGAAGAGGCAACTAAGGATTCCCTGAGTAGGTGACATTTGAGATAAGATTAGAACTTGAATAAGATTTGAAGGGAAAAGGAGAAAGATATACCAGGCAGGGGACGACATCTGTGAAGGTCTTCAGTGGGAAGAAGCAAGGAAATTTCTAGAACTGAATATTCAGTGAGCTGGAGTAAGGATACTAGGGCCAGGAAGTACAAGAAGTAAGACTGGATAATTAGGCAGGGGTCCGGTTGCATTGGACTCTGTAGGCTGTGCTAATGAATAGGTCTTTGTCCTAAAAGTAATGGTAAACCAGAGAGGAGCTTAAGGATTATTTTGGCAGCACCATGGAGCAAGCAGGTTAAGGTACAGACCAAAGGACCAAGCTATTTGCAGTTTGATATAGGAAAGTATCTGGGGACTGGAAGTAGGGTGATAATGGTGGAAAGTAAATCATTCCACAGATACCTGAGCTAAAGCTTACAATGTGCCAGGCATTATTTTACCTGTTTTATATGTGTTAACTGAATCCCAAAGCAACCTCCATGAGATTATCATTGAGAACATCATCCCCATTTTGTAGTTGTGGAAATTCTAGTACAGAAAGTCTAAATAAACTTCCCACCATGAACAAATAGTAAATGGAAGAACCAGGATTCATACCAAGGCAGTTGGTCATGAGAGCCAATGTTCTTAACCGCTGCCCTACTCTCTCTCTATGGAAGTCAATAGAATTTAGTGACTTGTATACGGATTTCAGTGTCAAGGATAACCCCCAGGTTTCTGATGCAAAGTAAATCTTGTTTCATTTTTACTGGAGTATAAATAATCACTATCAAGTGCAATAGCACATATATATTGGTTTTATTGTGATAATATATTTTTTAAAACATTGCATAATTTGGGCACCAACCAAAATGGAACAAGCCAAGTATTGCTTATCTTACCCACTGATTACAACTATAAACCTTTACTTATGTTCGGCTATCAGAGAATCTTAAGGATAGAAGGACTTTAGGAGATATACAGTTCAACTCTACCATTTAAAAGAGAACCTCCTCCCCTCTATGATAACTCTGAGAGATAATTATCCAGCTCATGACCAAACTCCCTTAGCCACAGGCCAATAATTTTCCCCCAAAGAATTTTCCTTCAATTGCTACAAAATATAGAATAGACTGGGAAAAAATGAACATCCCTGAAATTACCATCTAGTACCATTTTCTGTCAAAAAGCAAAATAAATCTCCTTATATCATATGGCAAAAGTCATTTGAAGTCTATTGTCATGACTCCACCAAGTCTTTATCAAATTTAAGATTGCAATTGCCCTTCATGACATGGTTTCCACACCCTTCTCCGTTATAGTTGGCTGAAATATCTTAAATTATAGTAAGAGTGAAAGTGAGCACAAGATTTAATTGGTGTGTGGGATGGGGCGGGGGAATAGTGAAGAGATTAAGTACATGCATCCACACATGACAGACTTATTGGGTTTGGGAAGGAAAACTGGAAGGGAAGCAGAAATTTAGAAATCTTGGGCACTGTCTGAATGTCTACTTGATAGTGTTTTCCAAAGTTTCAAGTAAACTAAAAGTTGTCATTTGCAGAGGCAAGCCTGACCAACTTTGGCCAGCCAGGTCTTAGTGAGCAGATACATCCAGCCCAGTGCTCTCCCCAACATGTTTAATAAATATTTGCTAAAAGCATGAACAAAATAAATACAGCAATCCCTGGATTCTAAAACCTTCTACCTAGTAGAAAGATATAAAGTTGCTCTAAACTTTTATGCTTTGGGGAAAACATTATAGGGTTTTTTTGAAGAAAAAATACAGTATGCAACTTAAAATTTTATTTTCCTTTGTAATTTTTGTCATTTTGTCATTTTGAAATGTGTCCTAAACTTAATCATTTTCAAATATAAAACATACTTTGTGTATTTAAAAGTGAAAATCCTAGAAGAAAAAAAATGATTTAATTGTGAGTTTTTTGTTGTTGTTAATGGGTGGTTTGTTTTTGTTTGGTTTTTTGGTTTCCAGTTTTCAGGGGGAAATTCTTTGGCTAGTTGGAAGTATTTTCCCCAGACCTTCTCAAGAATCCAGCTTCTTCCCAGCCCAGCCCTTCTCTCTCTTTGTCCTCAAGAAATTGATAGTCCTATTGTAATGCTACACTTCTCTCACCCCAAGCTCACCTCTCCTTCAGTAAATTTACCAAATACCCACTAAAGCTTGTTTCGTCTGTTCTCTACGTCCTGCTTACACCGGAGCACCCTGCAGACTCACCTGCAGCTTCCACTCAGTCACCTTCTTTCACATTCCTCCAAACCACCTTTGACTTTTGCCTCAAGGTCTATTAAACTATCTTTGATTCGGATTTTCAGGGACAATCTGTTAATCCAAGGATCTATAGGTCTCTCTTTAGTTCCAAAACAATTAGCTCTTAACATTTAGTCATTCAGTACAGATTCGCAGAAACAGCAAAATTACATTGGAAAGAAATCACAAATGGGCTATCGTAGACTGGATAACTCACCTTCTTTCCTATCAAGCTTGGGTTTAATGGTAAGGACAAGAGAAGAGGAAGCAGCTGGGAAAGAAGATGGCAACAGTAAAATGAGAATTGAAGTGCAGGAAACCGGTCAATGTTTTTTAAACATAAAAATCTTGTTAATGATAATGCTCTGGCGCTTTCTCTGAATGATTTTGGAAATCACGGAATATTTTGAGGTTTCCTGAATTCTGTCCAGAGATTATGTTGACATTTTGGACAGACAATGTATTTCTCATCTATCTATACTTCAATTACATGCTGACTCTTTAATTGGGTGCTTGTTAAATTCTGATGTCTAGTAAGCAATCTAATCCTGGCTGGGTACCAGCAATGCCGGGAAACCATTTCACAAAGAAACCTACTTGAATATGAGTGTCCCCAGGATGATTCTAAATGCACTTACCAGCTTTGCATCAAACTAGACAATGCCAAATTCTCAGAAAACAAAATCATCAAGATAGAATGAATATAGACAGGGTTGATCTAAAAAATATATTTCAAAGACAGAAAGTAGAAGACTCACGTCACATTTCCAGGAAAACCTTCCACTCATATGCACTGTCAGAGAGATTAGAACCTTTGTACCTTACCCAGAAAAAATAGAGGGGCCAATATGAAGATCACTGACAGGGAAATTCAGCAAAATATTGAACTAAGATAGGGTGTGACCTGGAACAAGATACAAACTCCCTGGAGCCCTGTTTCCTCCCTGCTGACATGAAATGATTGGATTTGACAGTTTCTTTATGATTCCACATTCGACCAGAAGAATTCCAAGAGAGATTGTCCATCCTTCCTTTCTTCTTTCTTTCTTGGTTCTTTGCTTCCTTCTAGAACACTGCTTTCAAATATTCTTAAAGACATTTTGATTTATATTTAATGATCACCTCCATCTATGGGAAAAAAGAAATTCAGTCATAGAGTTTTTTTAAAAATCCAAGCCTTTTATCCCTGAAAAACAGCTCAGAGAGAGATATACCAAAACATTAAAGAGTTTCCCTATGTATGGCAGGATTCGTGTCTTTCTTTATTCTGTTTTCTAAATTACCTTCAGAATCTATGCATAGCTTCTGTCAGAAAAAGAAATGTGTTTGTTTATAAAGAAAAGAAAAGGGAAAATAACCTTTCTTGCATATAGTTATGAGGTATTCTTTTTCATATAAAATATTTTAATTGCATAGGTGTTCCAGTTCTTTTCTATTATGTGACATTTTCTACTTCTTAAAACAATTTTCTCAAAGTTTTAAGAAAAAAGAGATAAATTATGCTTAAATTTAAACTGAAATTATGAATGAGGGAAAGAATCTAAACTGAAAATGATTTGGTACCTTAAGAGTTTAGTAAACAGCACTAGTCAGGACAAACTATTCTATTTAGTCTGCCTGAGCAAGGAAAGAGGATTTGTAAAGAGTGAAGGGACTTCTCTATGTCAATAGGGAGAATCAGAGGTCAAGGGTGGGTTGGTAAGCAACTCATAAAGTGAGCCACTACAATGAGGACAACTGGGAGCTCCTGGGCAGATCTTGAACCATGGAGTCCAATGAGATGAGTTTTCAATGACTTCTTCCTTGGACTTAAGGTGAAGATGTGACAACATGAGGCACAGGGGGCAGAGAATGTGATTGGAAAAGTGAGGTCCCCTCCCAATGTGGGTATTCCTGGAGAGCTCTCTTTTTTCCACCAGGCAGAAAACTCCCTGAAACCCTGGGTTATCTCTCTGGCCCTCAGAATGCCTTGGATACAGCAATAACAATATTAGCCAACATTTATTGAGCAATTACTGTGTGCCAGGCTCTCTTTCAAATGCTGCAAATTAACTTATTTAATCTTCACAGCAGCACTCATATGAGGCAAGATTTTTTTACAAACAAGGAAAACAAAGCATAGAGTGATTAGGTAACATTCTAAGGCCCAGGCTCTTGGTGACGGGAGCAGTATTCTACCCAGGGAGTCAGACCCCAGAACTGGCAGACTTAATAACATCACTCTATTCCCTCTCTATACACATAATAAAGGGAGGACAGAAGGAAGGAAGTAAAACATCTTATAGAAAAGAGGGATTATTCCAAATATAGGGGACAATCAAGAAAATCAGCAAATGTAACCCTAATAATCCACAAATGGCAGAGATAGGCTTTAAGTTGTGGCTTTAAGATGTGGCTTTCTGTTCTTTTAGACAGAATCCACTCTGTAGTCTCCTTGATCCCTAGCTAGAGGGCTTGAAATGAAAGATAATCAGAAAGGAAACTGAGTAGGTCAGAGACATATATTCATCATACTTAGAGGAGCCTGAACCTTTAGCCTGCAATACCAAAATAAGCCCTTTCTAAAATAATAATAATAAAAAACCTCATCTCTCAATATTTCCTCAATCTAATTGAAATCTATGTCTGGGGATAGATTAGGAGACTCTCAGACAGCAGATGAACCACTATTCAGCACAAATAATATTTGAAACTGCCCTTTCAGCACAAATGATGTTTGGACTGAATTCTCAGCCACAAATATTCTTCAGGCTGGACAAAACTAAGAAGAACAAAACACCACTAACTTTATATGTATGAAATCTCCCCTTGGAAATATAAATATATGTGTGTGCATGTATGTATTTTTTTAGGATATTTTTTGTACTTAAGACTTTACCTGGCTTATATATTATGTATGTCTTAGGTCAGGTTCTGTGGAAGCAGAGCCAGAGATGGTGATTTTGTGAGAGATTTATTGATGGGACTGTCTCAGAAGGAACTTGGAAGGAAGTGAGGGAAGCAGACTAAGGCATGGAAAGAATGCTAAGCTTGGATGTGATCTCTACTGGGGACCACAGAGATGATTATTCCTTATTGTCAGAGGACCAGCCTTTTGTAACCCATGTCAGTAATTGAACATATTTTGCAATGGAGGGAGGGTGCAAAGATAGGCACATAAATTCTGGTTGAGACACCCCCCTTTTGGCCAAGGGCAATTCTCCCAAGAGGGTGACAGCTGTGAGCTATTACAGCGAATGCAGAGAGCAGTGGGCATGGATGCAATGGTCTGGCAAAGGATGAGGTACCAACAGCATCCAATGCAATGCACGGTTTTGAAAATAACTATTGAACCCTATCCACAAATAAAATCAAGCAAGCAAAGGTACTAGAACAGATGACTATGAACCTACTGATTCCAATTAGGTAAAAGCACAATTAGGAATTATGTACAAAAATCAGATAAGCGTTTAGAAAAATACATTTTAATTTGGTGTTCTTAGGGTTATTTTCTAAGAAGTTGTTGAAACACATAACAGAATTTGGTTTTTGACAAGGCAAAGTTCCATGGGGACAAGGGACTCTATTGTTCCTTAATGTAGCTATGGTGCCCATGTCATGCCAGAACATAACTTGCATGCAATAAATGGATTTGGGGTGGAATAAGTAAACATAGAACATCCAAATGGATGTGAAGATACTACTCTAGATGGAAAATCCCACCAGCAGTCAGTCTCAATTTTCCCTTTTATCATCTTCTGAACCTCTCAGTCAATCCTGTTTTTCTTTTACTCAATTGGACTCAGTGCCTGGCACTAGGTTTACAGGGTGATCTAAACAGGCAAAATCCTTGCATTTGGTGCTTATAATCATTGGGGTGGGGAGAAACTGGACATTGACCAAATTAGCATATAAGAATGTCATTATAAAAGGGCCTTGAAGGAGGAATAATTAGTTATGAGAAGCTTGATCAAGGTGCTATTTAATATGAATCTAAAGGTTGAATAGGAGTCAAACAGGTGAAAAAGGTTCAAGAGAAATGCATTATGCCCAGAGGGAACAGGGCATACAAATCATGAGGCTCCAAAGAGAAGGATGATTCTGAGAGATTAGTGTATTTAGAACTCAGAAAGTACAGGCGGGAAGAAATCACACCTGTGGACAGCAGCTTCAGGCCATGCCAGAGAGGTCCAGCCTTCCCTTCTGACATAGTGCAGTATGGATTTTGGACTTGCTTAGCTAGCTTCCCCAATCAAAATCCTGAGTAAACCCAGAAACAAGACTCTGAAGGGTGACATCATTAACATGGCAATGTAAGATGTCCCCTCTAAAATCCTCCCCAGAGACTGAGTAAAAGGACAAATCCCACTTGCTTAGAATTCTGGAGGATGGTAGAAACTGGAGAAGGACTCCACAAATGCTAACTTGAAGAAAGAGTACAATACCCGGTAGAAAACTCCCACCCCAGGACCCTCCAGTCCACTCCCTCTTCCTCAAGGGCTCCTGCACAACTTGGTAGGTACTCAGAGACGGTGGCCCAGGTCCCTCCCACCTCCCACCAGGGACACTGACTATACAGGCCACAGCAGTGAGTTAGAGCCCCATGCATATCCAGGCACAAGGACCCAAGTCCACAGTGACCCAGGGTGGAACAGAATCTGCTGAGGAGTGCTGCACACCAAAGGGAGCCCAGGAAGAAAAATAAGAGAGAAATCACGGTTAAAACTGCAGCTGTAAAGTGTTGTGCTCACTCAGTTCAGGTTCTGTGGACTGGACAACCTAAAGGCAAAATGGACTTTTCTGAAGTGACCCACCTTTCTGGATAGAACACATCTGGCTCCCAGGGGTGCGATATGCAAATGGGGAAAAAGGCAATAGCAACAACAACAAAATGGGTAAAACTGAACTGCTATAAGAAAGAAGGGTCCCAGAACTAAAATGAGTAAGGACAACAGGGCACTGAGTGAGGGAAAGAATTTAAACAAATCATAGGAACTGGGGAGAAAAGTTCTGAACAAACACAAAAAGAACAAATCAAGGTTTCCAGAGAAGGAACAACGAAAAAGAAGTTTTCTCCTGGAGGTAAAACAATTACACAAAGAGTGCAATCTTAAAAATTGTACCACATATCCAGGGCAACAATCAGATGACAAAGAACAGAGAAAATCTGATCAGTGAAACTTGGACTATTCTAAAGGTCTAGAGTAAGCTGAACGAAGTGTCAGAAGATCCTTAACACAAAGCCAATCAACAATAAGGGACACAAGAGGGAGAAGCTGACCTTCAGAATTAACTCAAGATAGTTAGGTGCTTAGCCATCAGCAAAAATTTCAACCCATACTAAGAAAAGGAATTTATGCCTCAATCAAGAGAACAAATTAAAACTTCAGAAATGAAGCAAGCCAGGAACAAAGGGACAAATACTGTATGATTTTGCTATTATGAACTAAATGTAATGAGCAAATTCATGGATATAAGCAAGAATATTTCACCAGAAAACAGGGTGTGGTTAGAGAATGGAAAGCAGAGGTTTAATCTGTGCAGAATTGGTAAAAGTTGTTTGGAAATGAATAGAAATGGTGAAAGCACATCATAGAATTTGTAATTACTAGTGATAACTTATGGGTATGATAGTGGAGTTTTTTGTTGTTTTTTTGGGGGGTAGGGGAATAATGAAGATGCTCTAGTGTTGACTGGGGTGATGAGTGCCCAGCTCTGTGATTGTACCTAATGTCATTGATTGTACACTTTGAATGGATTGTATGATTTATGAACAACAACAAAAATACCCATAGGGTGGATTGAGGGAAAATACACCAACTGTAAGATATGGACTATATTTAGTAGTAATACTTAGATGATTCTCTTTCATAATTTGTTACAAATGTTTCAGAACAATGCAAGTTATTTGTGGTAGGGTGATGCATGGGTTCTTTAAACAGATCAATAATATTGACAACCCTTAGCTAGACTGACAAAGAAAAAATGAAAGAAAATGCAAATAAAATCAGAATGAAAGAGGAACATTACTAGTGACCACACAGAAATAAAAAGGATCACAAGAAGATACTATGAACAACTGTATGTCAACAAATTAGACACCATAGATAAAATGGACAAATTGCTAGAAACACACAAACAATCTACACTGACTCTAGAAGAACTAGAAGACCTCTGTAGGCAAATCAATTACAAGTAAACAGATTGAATCCATCATCATTCCAACAAAGAAAACCCCAGGACCAGATGCCTTCACAGGTAAATTATACCAGTCATTCCAAGAAAAATTAATGCCGATACTGCTTAAAAAATTGAAGAGGAGGTGACATTGCCTAACTCATTCTATAAGGCAAACATCATTCTAATACTAAGCTAGATAAAGATACTGCAAGAAAAGAAAACTATAGAACAGATTCTCTTATGAATATGCACACAAAAATCCTCAACAAAATACTTGCAAATTGAATCCAACAAAACATTAAAAGAATTATACACCATGATCAAATGGGTTTTATCAATGGTATGCAAGGGGCATTCAACATAAAGAAATTAATTAATTTATTACACTACATTAACAAAACAAAGGAGAAACTACATGACCACATCCATTGACACAGATAAGGCATTTGACAAAATCCAGAATTCTTTCTTGATATTAGAAAAGTAGGAATAAGAGGAAACTTCTTCAAAATGATAAAGGACATATATGAAGAACCCAAAGAATGTTCTTTCAGCAAATAAGACAGGGGAGGGTT
Source organism: Cabassous unicinctus (assembly GCA_029593785.1). Taxonomy (NCBI): domain Eukaryota; kingdom Metazoa; phylum Chordata; class Mammalia; order Cingulata; family Chlamyphoridae; genus Cabassous; species Cabassous unicinctus. Next base: position 12,970 of record JAQZBX010021625.1, read on the forward strand.
ACTGGTGCAGAGTGTCAGGGGTTGGGGATATGTGGGAAAGGATACACCTGGGGAATAATTCTATGGAATATGAAAGTGTTCCTGCTGTCATAGGGTGTAATCTCAGTGGGTGGAGACCCACCCAATAAACAAGAAAATATTAAAATCCCATCCCAGGTAGTTCTGTTAGGTTCTCAAATAGAGGGGCAAGAGTCTCGATAATATAGGCAGTGCCTCATAAAAGAAAACAGACCAAAAGTCAAGCCCTCAATATTAATGCATGTAACTATTAGCCTTATTATTCAAAAATTGCAACCTAGTGGTTACCATGGGTTCTGAGGGGAGGGGAAGGGAAAAATGGATACAGCATGGGGCATTTTTAGGGCATTTTAACTGTTCTGCATAATCTTAAAATGACAAATACAGGCCATTATGCATTTTGTTAGAACTCATAAAAGTATACAGTACAGAATATGAACCATAATGTAAACCATTGACCATGGTTTAGTGGCAATGCTTCAATATTTGTTCATCAATTATAACAAATGTACCATACTCATGTAGGATGTCACTAATAGGGGAAAATGTGAGAAGGGGAAGGGGTGGGGTATGTGGGAATCTCCTGTATTTTCTATGTGACTTTTCTGTAACCTAAAACTTCTTTGAAAATAAAGTGACAAAAATAAGACACTGGGGGAACATACAGAAGTAATGGTCACTGTACATAAAAGACAACAGATCTTATGGGAATGAAAGACACAAAGCAAAAAAAAATTTTTTTAACTTTTATCTTTAGGTATTTTTATTTTGTATTTTGTATTTTTATATCTTTATTTTTGGATTTGCTCTGGGGGAGGTTTTGGATTGCAGAAAAGTCACAACTGTGTAGTGGAGGATCACTGGTGCTGGATATTGTTGGTGGGGGGGGGATGTATGGGGAGGGATGTGCCTGGGACCTGCCTCTATGGAATATGAATGTGTTCAATGGACATGGGGTATTGTTTCGGTGGGTGGAGACCCACACAATAACTGAAAGAATATTGGATTCCCATCCTGGGAATTCCTGCTACATTCTCTAATAGAGTGGCAAGAATCCCTAGAGTACATGGGCAGTGCTTAGCAAAGAAGGATAGACTGATACACCAGGCTCTTGATACTGGTGCTTGTACTTATGAACCTTGTTCTTGTAAAATTGAAACTTAGCCTAGTATTATGTATTGCCTAAGAGTTACCTCTTAACAGCCTCCTTGTTACTCAAATGTGGCTTCTCTCTAAGTCAAACTCAACATATAAATGTACTACCTTCCCCCCAGAGTGGGACATGACACCTGGAGATGAGCTTCCCTGGCACCAAGGGATTATTACCAAGCACCAGCTAACAATGCATCTGGAAAAAGACCTTGACCAAAGTGGGGAAATGGCAAATACAAATGAGTGTTTATGGCTAAGAGATTTCAAAGCGAGTCAGAAGGTCAGTCCAGAAATTACACTTATGTTCATTTTAGAAGGATCTCACTGACTGCCGCAGTAAACAGTGCCTCAAGCAAGAGGACTCCTGAAGGCTCTAGAGACATTTGAACACTATAGGCAGGGCAGACCACGCCAGGAACCTGGCATCCTATCAGTGGGCCTTACCCTGTAATATATAATAACCTATCCTCCCAGTGTATTGAAGTTGGACTCATTTACAATTTTCCTACACATGTTTCTTCTGTCTCTTTTATCTGAACCTATAATTAGCACTATTCCTGTTAAATATGTGTCCCAGAGACTTAAATCATCTGACTGTTCATATGCTGGTTAAGTGCTGAATCTCAGCAAAGTTGCAGCCAACCTATTCTCCAATTCATTGTACTCACCCAGGACAACTAACAAAAGGATGATGATGGAAAATGCCCATCCCAGAAAACAGAGTATCTACAAGTACAATCAAGACAGTTTCATCCATCTGCCCCATGGGATCTAAGCCCCTTCCCAATCAGAAGCAGAGTGGACATCACCATCCAAAAATCCTCAAGATTGAGGAATGAACAAACATAAAGTGGGAATGCAAATATGGCATAAAGTAGATTTATTATTATTCTAGTTATGGAAGAATTTATAACATTGATATAAAGGCAGTGGTCACCTGAGGTAGAGGAAAGATTAGTGTAACACGGGGTATTCTGGGAACATTGGAATTGTTTTGCATGACATTGTAATGATGGAAACAGGCCATTATATGTTTTGTCAAAACCTGTAAAATTGTGTTCATCAATGGTAACAAATGTGCCACACTAATGAAAGATGCTGTTAGGGGAAAAGTGGGGGAGGGGGAGGGATCATGTATATGGAAACCCCTGATATTTTTGATGCAACATTTTTGTAATCTAAAGCTTCTTTAAAAATAGCAATAAAAAATAAATTAAAAACAAAGACTAGATAGAAATCAATGAAAAATAAAATAGGAAAAAAGCAATGAAAAAAAAACAACTCATAGCTAACATTGTACTGTTATGGAAGCCTGAAAGTTTTCCTTCCCTCTAACATCTGGAACAAGACAAGGATGCCCATTGTCAACACTGTTATTCAACATTGTTCTGGAAGTTCTAACCAGAGCAGTTAAGCAAGAAAAAGAAATAAAAGCCATCAAAATTGGAAAGGAAAAAGTAACATTTTCACTATTTGCAGCTGACATGATCCTATATATAGAAAGTCCCCAAAAATCTACAACAAAACTACTTGAAATAACAAACAAATTCAGAAAAGTTGTGGGGTACAAGAGCAACATGCGAAATCAATAGTGCTTCTATACATGGGGAACAAAGAATCTGAGGAGGAAATCAAGAGAAAAAACCCTTTTATAATATCAACAAAAAGAATCAAATATCTAGGAATAAATTTAACCAAGGATGTAAAGGACTTGTATGCAGAAAACTATACAACACTGCTAAAAGAAATGAAAGAAGACCTAGATAAATGGAAACATTCAGTGTTCATGGATTAAAAGAATAAACAGTGTTAAGAAACAATTCTAGGGGAGTAGATGTGTCTCAAATGGTTGAGTGCCTGCTTCCCACATGGGAGGTCCCAGGTTCAGTTCCCAGTCCTCCTAAAAAAAAAAAAAACAAGATAAACAAATGGAAAAATCAACTCAGGGGAGCAGATGAGGCTCAGTGGTTGAGTGTCAGCTTACCACATACAAAGTCCCGGGTTGTTCAATCCTCGGCCCCCCGTAGTTCAAAAAAAAGAGAGAGAAAGAAACAATTCTACCCAAAATGATTTATAGATTCAAAGCAATCACAAATAAAATCCCAAGAGCCTACTCTATAGATATGTAAAAGTCAATTATCACATTTATTTGGAAGGGTAAGTGGCCCTAAATAGCAAAAAATATCTTGAAAAAGAACGAAGTTGGAGGACTCACACTTCTTGACTTTAAAACATATTACAAAGCTACAGTGGTCAAAATAGCATGGTATTGGCACAAGGATAGACATATTGAGCAATAGAATCGAATTGAGAGTTCAGAAATAGACCATCACATCTCTGCCCAATTGATTTTAGACAAAGATACTAAGTCCATTCAATTGGGAAAGAACAGTCTGTTCAATGATTGGTGCTGGGACAATTGGATATCCATATATGCAAAAGGACAAAAGAGGACACCTATCTCACACTATATTAAAAAATGAACTCAAAATGAATCAAAGACCTAAATATAAGAACTAGGAATATAAAATCCTGGAAGAAATTGTAGGAAAGCATCTTTGGGATCTTGTGTTGTACAAAGATTTCTTAGACTTTATATCCAGAGCACAAGGTATGAAAGAAAAAATAGATAATCAGGTCTTCCTCAAAATTAATAACTTTTGTGCATCAAAGACTTTGTTACGAAAGTCAAAAGACAACATACTCAATGGGAGAAAATATTTGAAAACCACATATCTAATGAGTTTAATATTGAAACTATATAAAGAAATCCTACAATTCAACAATAAAAAGACAACCTAATTAAAAAATAGGCAAAAGACTTGAATAGACATTTCTCCAAAGAGGATATACAAATAACTAAAAAGCACATAAAAATATGCTCAACATTGCTAGCTATTACGGAAATTCAAAATGAATGAAAACCACAATGAGATACCATTTCACACCCACAGAATGGCTACTAATTAATTGTAAAAACCCAGAAAACTACAAGTGTTGGAGAGGATATGGAAAAATAGGAACACTCATTCATTGCTGGTAAGAATGGAAAATGATGCAGCTGTTGTGGAAGACCATTTGGCATTTCCTTAGGAAGCTAAGTATAGAAATGCCATATGATCCAGCAATCCCATTACTAGGTTTATACCCAAAAGAATTGAAAGCAGGGACTCAAACAGATATTTGTACACTGACATTCATAGAGGCATCATTCACAATTGCCAAAAGATGGAAGCAATCCAAGTGTCCTCCAACCAATTAATGGATAATCAAAATGTGGTATATACATACAATGGAATATTACTCAGATGTTAAAAGTACTGAAGTCCTTATGCATGTAACAACGTGAATGAACCTTGAAGACAGGATGCTGAGTGAAATAAGCCAGGCACAACAGAACATATGTTCTATGATCGCACTGATATGAACTAATTATCATAAGTAAACTCATAGTGTTAGAATCCAAAACATAGGTGTTCAGTGGATAGATAGGGGTTAGAGAATGGGTAGTTGATACTTAATTTGCACAGAATTTATATTTAGGTTGATTGCAGAGGTTTGGAAATGGCTGTTGGTGATGAAAGCACATTATTGTGAGTGTAATTAACAGTGCCAAATTATATATGTGAATGTGGTTAAAAGGGAAAACTTTAGGTTGTATATGTTACTAGAATAAAAAGATAAAGGGAAGCAGATGTGACTCAAGCAGTCGGGTGCCCGCCTTCCACAGGTACTGGGTTTGGTTCCCGGTGCCTCCCAAAAAAGACACACACACAATAAACAGACACAGAGAGCAGACAGCGAGTGCAAACAATGAGAGAGGAGGGTGAAATAAATAAATAAAAGAAATCTTTTTAAAAAATTAAAAGATAAAACTTAGGACTGTACGGCACAGTGAACACTCTTGTCGACGATGGACTATTGTTAATAGTACAAGTATTCTTTCATGAATTATGTCAAATGTACAACACTTATTCAAGGTGTTAATAATAGGGTGGCATATGGAAAAAATACGCCTAATATAAACTATGGATGATAGGTAATAGTACTATTTTAATTTTTCATCAATTGTAAGTAATGTAACTACTGTTAAAAAAAAAATTAGTACAATTAGAAAAAACATTATCATCAATTGTAACAAATGTTCCACACCAATACAATGTGTTGGTGGTAGGGTGGTTAAAAAAAGAAAAAAGAAAGTTAGGGAAGATTGCAGGAAATTACCTGGATGCTGTCCGAATGCAAGAATGAGGTGTTGTATTCAATTTGGTAGAGCTGTGCAATAATTTAAAAAAACATGGACTTCTGAACAGAGAGAGGTCTGTCTTTCATACAAGGTACCCTGACTTTTCATTAGTTTATCCTCTCCTGCCTTACACATAGTAGGTAAGCAATAGATGTGGAACTGTGGCACTGAATATTTAAGTGAGCTAATTAATATCCTCAGAACAATAGTTCCTTGCCATACCAACCTGGTAAATTTTCCACTGCTTGTCAGAGTTCTATTAACACCCAAGCAGGTAACTGGACATTGGTTCAATGTGATTAGCCATGATGAAACAACTTCAGGAATTCAGCCCTGCCATAATGATAGCATTTAATATGGAACCTGCTGCTCCTTCTTGATTAAACCTCTTTTTTCTAATTTATTTTCAAACTTACTGCAAAGCAGTAGTACATGATTATGACTGGATTTATTCTGGAGAAACTTAAATACTGCATTATTAATCCTATGTCTGCATTTATTAAATCCCAGAATAATGTTAGCAAGATGTAAATATTCATGGAATGCAAACGGCAGTAAAGTGGCATTGCTCCTAAGATCAACTTGTTTAAAAGGCGGTGATTGCAGTATTCCACGTCATCTATATGCCAGTGCTATGCCCTCACTGAGAAGTATAACCATATGGCCAAGCGTGCCCACGATGGACCCAGGTTTGTGCAGAAAATGGCCCGTGAAGAACAGCAGCCTTGAACAGCGTTGGAAAGGCCCTGTATGACGCCCAGGGCTTGGGGATCCCACTGGTGCAACTGTAGCTAAAATGACCACAGCATTAAGTCATATGCAAGCCTACCACCTACTCTTCCATATAGTCAGAAGTTTGGGTTTCTTTATGTGGACGGTAATAGAAAATGGACTGCATTGAGTCTGAAGCCTCTGTCCAGGTAGCCCACCTTTCAGTCCAGCAGCACAAGGACTCTGGCCTGTTAGGTGCAAATTTTGCATGTCAACTATAAGCGTCACAGTTTTTTAAATTTACTTCCCATTTCTGATAAAGATGAGTCTAAGACCCATTGCCTTTTCAAATATTTACACATATCTTCAATAGTTTTTATTCTAACCAAGTGGCATTTACATTTTTTCTATGTCTACAACCAATACTCATTTCAATGAAAACTAAAAATACAAAATCACAAAGAAAGTGTTTTGTGTAAAAATCAGCCATAATTCTAACACTTGAAAAGAATCACTGTTAAATATTTGGTGTATTTTCTTCCTGTATTTTTTATGAATTAATAAATGTGTTATGGACACAAATATACTATAATATTATTTGTAGCCTCTTTTATTTATTTTGCTTTTCCAATATCAACCTTCAAAAACATGGTTTTTCGTGGCTCACTGAAATCCATCGTATGGCTGCATCTATCATAATTTGTGTACTCAACCCTTGTTCAGTATTCACTCTCACATCCATACCTTTCCCTTTCTCCCCATTAGAGCAGACATAGCTTGTGAATCAGAGAGAATCAAGCTAGAGGTACTGATAGTGAGGAGAGAAGCAGAGGGGTCTTCAGGGCTGGCTTTGGTTACAGGATAACTCCATTAGCCTCAGATTTATGACTCTTGCTATCCTGGAAGAGTTGTCAACACAATCTTAATTGGGCCAAAGAATTCTAAGGACTCGTTTAGCCTTGGGTTAAGTATGAGTGGAGATTGTTCTTCCTTTTTTCCTTCCTTCCTGCTACAAGGTTTAATTTGAATTTGACTAATAAATATCTTTCCTTTCAACTTCCATTTTTATTTTCATTTATATTTCCCTATGAAAACTAAATGATAAATGCCAATAATACAGAAAATCTATAGTTGGCTTCTCTTTTCTTTACCACATATAAAAATAAATTCAAAAAGCTGCGCTTTACAACTCTGAACTTTTCCTTTTATGATGTTTTTTATTCTAGCTAAGGCCTAGTTGTTGTTTTATGCTACAGAATAAATTCAGTGACCTCTAATTGTCTAGAGTAAACCCACGCCCAGAGTCTTGGATTCACAAAGGATTATTGTGCAAAAGAAGATGGCCTGTCCTCTCAAATATAAATGGCCCAACAGTCAACTTGACAGCATAGATAAATGTGCATCCTCCATCATTTCAACTAGGTAAAGGTGACCAGTGACATCTGTGCCTAAACTGACATGAGAGATGCCATCAAACAACAACATGACTAGTAAAAGCACTTAAAATCAAAATTGTTAATTGGAATTAAAATAATTTATTTCCTGCTATGATAGTTAATTTTATGTGTCAACTTAGCAAAGTTATGGTGTCCAGTTTTTAGGTCAAATACTGGCCTAACTGTTACTGTGGAAATGTTTCATAGACAAGATTAGCATCTACAATCAGTTGGCTTTAAGTAATGGAGATTGCCTTCATGATGTCTAGTACCACAGGGAGTCTTCATCTGCTAGATCAGCAGCTCACTGTCTCACTCTGTAGGGGCATGAAAATTTCAACTGGTTTTAAAAAGTCAAAGAAGAGAAGAAGGAGGATGGTCAGAAAATGTTAAGGCAAGATAAAGGAGAAACAGCTTAATGCATTATGGAGGTAGAATATGCCCCAGAAGACAGCAGGCCACAGCCCTGGAAACAAGCCATATGAGGCAGACTGGCATGCAGACCCCAATTCATGGAGCCCATTCTGGCAAGTCTTGTGCAGTTTAAACTACATCATCTGCCCCAAGCATGTAGCAAGAGTGACATAAAATGATAACTCCCCCAGAAGCTGTTTGTTCTATCATTTCTACTCTGCCTTACTGTTTGGACTTGACATACAATCCCGTTGCCTCAATGCAAACTCAGAGACTCTACAAAGCAATTGGGTTCATCCACCCCAGCTATTGTTGCCTACTTCTGTCTTAAGAGAACTTCCCAGGCCCATGATCCTCCAGCTCTGTTTTCCTCTTCATCCCTCGAATCCCTACTCCCCGAGGAAGACCCTCTCCATGGGATACTCTGCTGGTGGGATGCTAGAGCCTTACCAACAGGCAGACAGCACACTTCTATATAATAAGTCAAAATAATTGTAATTACAAATATTCTTTGCCTAGGAATGCCCATTTCATTCTTTGCATACCACAAGTATAGCTACTTGTGGCTTAGCATGTATTCTGTCTGACACTGTTCTAGCTGTGTTTTTAATATCAATAAGTCCTCACAACAAAACCATGTTTTATAGCCAGTTTACAGAGTATGAAATTAAGGCTCAGATGAAATAACTTGTTTAAATCATTTAGTACACTGGCATACCTCGATTTGTCTGATTCTTTTTTCACTGAGTCATAGTGGAAAACTGCCTTGTCCGCCTTCACCTTTTCCCTGAGAGAGATGTACTTATATATAAAAGGCATAAGGGGGAAAAGAAATGCCTAATATTTTATTATTAACTAAAATTTCAGACTCATTTCATTGGGGAAACCTAGGAAACTGGAATAGACCACAAGGAGAACAACTTCTTTTACCTAGGTTAGAGGCTTAAAGGGCCTCCTTTCCTCCAAGCCCAGATTCAAATCTTTTTTCTTAAATATCCAGTGGAGAAAAAAACCACATTGGGAAGCGGATGTGGCTCAAACAGTTGGGCACCTGCCTACCACATGGGAGGTCCCCTGTTTGGTTCCCAGTGCCTCCTAAAGAAGGCGAGCAAGACAGCGAGCTTATGCAATAGGTTGGCACAGTGAGCTGATGCAACAAGATGATGCAACGAGGAGACACAATGTGGAAACACAATGAGAGACACAAAAACAGGGAGAGGATGTGTCTCAAGCAATTGGACGCCTCCCTCCCACATGGGAGGTCCTGGGTTCAGTTCCTGGTGCCTCCTTAAAAGAAGACGAGCAGACAGTGAGTGCTAACACAAGGAGTGGAGAGAAATAAATAAACAAAACAAATCTTAAAAAAAAACACATCCTATTGGACCAGAGATATCAGAGGCAGAAATAAGGGATAACAATATTAGGGTTGGCCCAGACCACCTGCCCTATGTTTTCCAGACAGATGGAGTAGCAATAAATTGGATTGCATATGGAAAAAAAGGGAGCGGGAGAGCTGCTTGAGCTCCAGACTCTTACTCCTGACACATGGAAGAGGAATAGAAATCATACCCGCGAGACACACCTAGAAAACACAAACTCTAGAAGAAAGTACCCCATAACAGCCTAGAATCTGCCCAAGACTTGTCCTTGTGAAGAGTAGATTTTTTTACCTTAACTCCTCTCTAGAGATTTATAAGATGGGGAACCAGGGTAGAGAAACTGAATTCCCTCTTTACAAAATTAGTACATATGCTGATTATTAACTGGAAATGCTGTGTTGACTACCCTCAAATTTTATTACTTGCAACAGAGCACAAGGTTGTAAGAAAACTTCCTAGGACCCTTAGTCGGAGTGTGTTCCATATGCTTAAAGAGGAAAAATAAAGTATGTTATTGTATTGTCATACTAATTTCAGTTAGGAAAACACTGTATCAGTTAACCATGCCGTAACTCTACAAACAGACGTTTCTCACATGCTTTGAGGGATGAAGTCTGCTGTTCTACAAAAAGCTTCCTTGGGGCCCTATGACACAGGATGTCCATAGGCAAAGCTGTCCTCTAAGCACTGGGAATGCCTGTCCACAGAGACAGGAAAAGAGCAGTTTATGAACAGCAACAACAAAAAAGGCCTTGAGCACAGAGTAAAGCAGTTCTCTTTAAGAGGCACCTGTCTGGTTCCCGGCCTTACTAAGCTAGTTCCATAGAAAAGTATAAAAGAACATTGGAAATTCAGGGAACTAAGGAGCCTAGAGACCTGAGCCATCCATGGCCAGGATGACTGAGTTGGCCTTGTTTCCTTCTTGCTGCCTGCAGATTAAAGACTTGAATCTTCATTTAAAATCTGTGCCTGCAGCCCTTGTTTCTGCAAAGCTCCTAAGGTCCTAGTTATGTTCCAAGAAGTTCTCTGCTACCCTGGACACCTACGCCTTCCCTCCCACTCCTCTACTTAGCAGAAGAGGAAATTGGAGCCAAAAAAATATTTGTAGACCTAAGAAGTAATTTTACTTTTTCTTTGTTCTATTTCACTTTAGTTAAAATCCTTTTTTTGTATTCAAATTATTGAAGCCCTGTTTTTAATGTATTCTAAACCTCCAACTACTGGAACCCACTGCTCACGTATATGTCCAAGTAGAGGCTGTGCAGGACCTTAATTAATGAACAGCTCAGATTCAAGATCCATTATCAAGATCTATTTAACGTGTTTCTTCTTGTGCAAGTTCAATGTGTTCCCCAGAAATAGGTTTACAGAGCAAATTTCACAAAGAAAGAAATTCCAAGTTTTCAAAATATAGACTTGATAAAGTTGGCAATAATTCACAGAAATTAAAATTTTGCTCTTGTTTTGTTTTTTCCTCCTGCTCTTCAGGTTGCATCGATTATGATGGTATCTTATTGATAAGTCACAAAATTTCTGTGTCCCAGCTTCCTAATCCTTCATGAAAAAACTTTTCAACCTAGACCTCAGAAAATTTAAGAGGCTGGAAGACATGTTATAGAAAGCACTTTGCCTGAATCAAAGGAGGAAGTGTGTATAAATACAAGAGTGGGATTACTGGGAGCAGAAAAAGTAGTCCTGTGTTATTCCAATATAAATCTTATCTCTTACATTAGAACAACATATGCATGCTTCAAAAGTCATATAAACGTCAATAAGATCTGAAAGCATTGCCTCCTGACTGAATGCCAGCATGGAATAAATCCCTAGTGGCTTAAAGTGTTGAAAGAATAAACACTACAAAGATAAGCACCTTTACTAGGATATAAGTCTTTCTCCACAGGTACTACCAGTTCTCTTTTAAATACTCACGCTTATTTGTCTGCTCTACATATGTTATTGACATGCATCTACATTATTTTTATAACCAATCACAGGGAAAAAAAACAGTGTCCTTAATCTTTTGCACAGAGATATACTTTCCCTTCCTTCTCTTCTGTAGTGCTTGCAAGCAAAACAAATCAAAGTACAGACCTTAAGAGAATTTGGAGAACAGATCCCATTATATAAATGCAATTTCCATAAAAATTGAGACTTATTTGTGGAAAGAGCTGAAAGGCCTTTGCTAAATTGTTTTCCCCATTAGAAAGACAATTTCAAATGGAAAAAAATATTCTCTATTTTCTCTCTGTTTACATGATTTAAGAGTTTAAGTCTCTGTTTCTGTCCACCCTTTCCCCCACCTCCAAAAATATCCACATGCCATTTATCGGAATTGACTGAGTGGAACATGACATGGGAAGGGCTATGTAGCAGAGCTGGCTACTCAACTTAGAAATAATTCTATGTCCAAAGAAGCCATTCATACCCACTTCCAATGAGAAAAAAAAAATTTTTTTTAATTTATTGTCTTTAGCATCAACATGCCAGGAAAAGGAAGGGAGGGACGGAGGAAGGAAAGGAACCTGGTTCAGTCAGGCCACTAGATTACTTATATTCTACTTCCAGTATATCATCATCATGCATCATGCATCATCTCACAAAGCAGCTGTGTATTAGATATAGTTTCCCTTTCACATTCCCTCCAATCCCCATGAGATACAGGGTCACAAAATGTTCTTTAATGGATTATCAATTGATTTGTTTTGTGCAGTCCTGAAACCTTATTGTGTCCAAAAGAGATCTTTTTTTGGTACTGTTATATTTGCCCAAAATTATCATACTGGATGCATGTTGCAGTTTGGTTTCCCTGGGAAATCTACTCTTCAGAAAGCTTATTGTGGAGTGTCCTTGGGATCAACAGCTGTGGAGGAGGAAAGGAATTAGGAATGGGTAGAGAGTACTGGAACTTAAATATAGTCACACAAAGGTGTGATTTGTGTGTGTAAAAAATATAACTTTACTTTTCTATAATTCAACTGTACCTCTTTTGGGTGCCCTATTCTTCCCAGTATAGAGTGCTCAAAATGACTGAGCTTATTTGGAATTCTCAATCGTAAGTAAGCTCATTTTCAGGAATAGTCTCAGGGGAATTCAGTATTTTCCCCTCTTCTCCCTCCCTCACACAGAAAGACTCAGCTCCAAGGTAAACAATAACACCTGGAAGCTGCTGAGAGCCATGGCTCCATGCAGCCTCTGGATAATGTCATCTCTCCTATTTGGCACATGCCAAATAGCTGTGGTGTCCCCATGCGTCTCTCTCATAAATCCCTGGCATCCTCCTTGTCCCAACCATGAAATCACTATGAGAACCTAGCCTCTCTCAGGTATAGCCAGGACCCTCTTAGCCCCATGGGTCTCTGTCAGAGCTTCACAGTCTGGTGCAGGAACTCTGGGTGGAGCTAACAATCTCTCAGACCTCCAAAAGCAGGACTCAAGTTGTTCTCCTCCTGGATTGCCCCACATTAGTCTGGAGAGTCCTATCACACATGGACCCAACTCCTCTGCCCACTCACCCAGTTGAGGCCAGAACCTAGCAACCCTACTAAGGTCTGATTCTGGTTCCCCCCTCCAATTCTCCGTTTCCCATGAGAAGGCTCTTATCTACCTGTGATCCTTGAGGATCATGCTCAGTCAATAAAAAGTTTTCCTAAATATGTCTGTCCTAGACCTAGGCTGTAACTTTTAAAACCTAAAAGCTTCATTCTCCACTGTCATCTCTGAAAAGCCTTCTGAGGCAAATGCAAGCTTATGGCTCAGAACCAAATGGGGAAAGGTAATAGAATTAGAGATATAAAAGAAAAATACAATATAAATAAATGTCTAATCACATCTTTCTGTGAGAACTTGATGGATCATCTCCACAACAAAGATCAACATGTCTCAGGGACCAGACAGGTTGAGGGCTGGTTTAGTTCAGGGAAAGCATTCAAAATATTTAGTCACCACTACTAATGCATCAGATGAGGCCCTTGCTGGAATGCAAGCCAGTTGTAGGAACTGGTAGATACCACCCCTAAGTTAGGTTACATTGGTTCCTCCCACTGGGCTCTGTGGCCTTATTAGTATAATTTTTAAAAAACAAATATATTTTAAAAATGGGAGAAATTTGACAACCTAATGGTTGACAACAAAGAAGATATTTAAAATTCAATAAAAACAAAAACATAACAGAAAACACTTTGGTTTTACATGCTGTTCTCCTAAAACGGCCAACTCTGAAAGCCATTTACCAAGAGGAGGTAACTGAAAAAGTAATTATTTAAATGAAAAGCAGATGTAAGCCACTTTACAGCAAAACTCTCCATTTTCTTTAGTGTATTATTTAACCTTTCTAAGCAAGAAATCAAACATTTTGTCCACTGGGAAATTTGTCCCCCACTAAATGAGTTCACAGATTGATTTCCCACCCTCAGTTTCAAGTAGAGCTGGAACAGTGAAGAGATATTTTGAGCCAACTCTGGTTTATTTCCTTTGAGTTCTCTGATAGGCACAGCACAAGGACTAATGGGGCCTTTTATTTTAAAGAATATTGCAAAATGTGGATGTTGAAGGGCCCCTGGCTTTTAAAATTAATTATGGTTTAAAAATTAAAGTGGGCTTTTTGAATTATTCTGTTTTTAAACAAACCTTTTTATTATAATATTTATCAAGGAGTAAATATTGAAGTAAACATTTTAAGATCCCCTCTCCATGAAAGTTTTTCAATTTTCAAAATAAATTCATTATTTTCAGTCACACTGTTGTTTTCCGATGATTTAGAAACCCAGTATAGAAAGTAATTTTCAGAATCTTCTAGAAGTCCCACATCTCCCTTTTTTTGTGGTTGCCACTAGTGGGCGTCCTGTTCAAGTGCACAGTCATGGGTGAACAGCAGTGACAGATAAGCCACTCAAGGAGCAAAACTTAACTTGGAAGCTTATGTATTTTTAAGGGAAGTAGGTGCTATAGATCATCTTCTTCCAAAAAAGCTAACGTTTATTCTTAGGTTTGTCATCCTCCAAACAAGACTGTGGCATGTCTTAGAAGAAAATGTAATGGTTTACAAGTAACAATGGATTTCTGCTCTTATCTAAAGAGGAACTTGGGGGCCACTGTCACGGAACAATTGTAAAATAGGTCAGATCAGAGTAAGCTTACCAAAGTCCCTCTCTCATTTCCATCTCTATTATATTGGTGTCATAGATAACAAAGGGCAAGAGCCTTCAAATGCCTCTACCATTACTTTTTCAATGACTTAGTATATGTTATTAATTGTGACTCATAAACTATTGGAGAACCAGAGAATTAATGATTTGTGGCTCCACCACTTACCTAATCTGTGTGATCATGGACAAGTTAACTTGTCTCTCTGGGACTCAGTTTCCTCTTCTGCAAAATGAATGTACCGCCATGTATGAGGACAGTTGGAAAGATCAGGGTTACTATTTTTAGAATGTGTGACACATCTTAAGCTCTCAACGAAAGGCAGTTATTACTGCCATAGCAATCCCAGAGTCCAGCCTGGCCTAGAAAAAATATCTTGCTGGTCCAAGAAATGAATGCTGACCTCAGGGTTCAATAGTCCAAAGGTAGTGCTGGAGTTAGATTTTACAAAAATACTTTTGGCCATGCAGCCCATTATCTCCAGGCACAAAGCATACCAGTGTCTTACCTCTATCAGGAGAACTATTTCATATGAGTAGGAATCCTTTAGATTAACATATCTCCTCCCTGACTGATATCTTCCTTCCTCTAAAATTTAGGCAACTTTATTGCTCCCTCCAAAAGACTCTTCCTCCTCTCTGCTTCAAGGGCCAATTTTTCCTATTGTCAGTGGAAGTTAACAGCTCTAGGTCATCACTCAGGTGACTTAGCCTCAAGAAAAAATTATTGCTGATTCATCCCTTATTAGAGGCTCAGTTTCAGACACTGGGCCTCGCCATTTAACCCAAGTAATTTATTCCTGTATATCTGGGTCCTGATCTTAATTAATCCTTTAGGCCATCCAAACTAAAGTAGCCATCCAGTCACTATCACATCACCAAAGTCCTGCCGCTGACCATGTTCTATGACAGAGACCCCATTGTGGTAGCTATAGAGGGTACCACACAGATCTCCTATCAGTGAAGAACTTCCTGCTCCAGTACAGTGAGTGTAGTTAACTGAGTCTCCAGCTGCAGCCCCTTCAGGATACAACTTCTGCTGGAGAGCTTCAGACCACAATGCAGATCTGAGGAAGCCCAGACAGTCCAATAGGGAACATCAGAGCAAACATTGCTCATTAGAAGAGACCTGTGTTAAGCAGACATGGTCAGGTTCCAGTACCTCCATCATGCTCTGTTATCAGTAGGAAATAGTCTCTATGTCAGTGCCTGCTCCCAGAGGACTCAGTTGGCCTCTTGTTTCCTCTATATGGTAGCCCTAGTTACTTCCTCTCCTTGGACAGGGGCTTGTGTTCATGGGATCAGGATGTGGGAAGGAAACCTCACTACAGTATTTTCTCCCTAGATTTCAGTTATTTGTAAACCAAGAGCATTTTCACATCCTAAGACTCCGGATCTCAAAAATGCCTTTCTGGAATTTCTATGATTTTTTTTTTCCAGAGTAAAGCTGTTAATGGCAGGAACAACAATGCCAATACTTACCTGAGTACAAGAATTTATAGCTTTCAACAAGCTTTCAGAAACAATGGAATCACCATACTTTTAATCTAAGCAAATTCAATTATGCACATTGAGCAGAAAAGGTAAGAGAAAACAACTTAATAGCCTAGTAATTCTGCTTGCCATTCCACAAAATAAACATGTACCTACCAGTATTCAATGCAGTCAAGCTTGAAACAGTAACTGCATGTTCCAGAAAACTATAGTCAAACAATGCTTCAGTGATTTTTTGAGTTTCCTGACCACTGACAAAGAAGTGGAACACATTGGTCTGGTTTCCAGGCAAGTGGGTGTGGATGATTTCATTCAAAAAAGAAAATGAAAAATTAATTGAAGGTTGAAAAGAAGCATTGACTAATATGTAACTATGGAAACTGATAAAATCATAGGCAATGAAGAGGAACACAAAGAGCCAACAAGTTAGAAACTTCTTAAAGTAAGACTCTTGAATGATTTAATATCTGAATAAGATCCTTTTAGGGAGCTTTATGGTATGTATTAGGTTATAATATATATATTTCTAGATTAATTTTATGATATAGAGCTGTTTACACAAAAGCATAAACAGTGCCATTTATGAGTGAATTGAAAGGTTTTCAAGATTATTTATCTATAAATATTATTTTTGCTTTATGTTCTAACATTATAGCATAACATGCAGTTCCATGGCTCCTTCATATTTTGAGATTCTTTGGTTGCATGAGAAGGAAGTTGCATGAGACTGGAGCATGAAGAATTGATAAAAGTATATTCTAGTAATTGGACTTCTCTGAGACATGGTGCAATTTCTGTATAAAACCTCTAAAGGGGAGAAAGGAGGGAAATTTTCTCAAACATCTACTCAAGCTAAAAACCTTACATACATTTTCTTATTTAATCCTTACCAAAACCATCTGAGAGACATTATTGCCCCCATTTTTCAGATGAGCAACCTGAGATTCAGAAAGGTTGGGTAATTTGCTCAAAGTCACACAACTAACGAATGATACAAACATTTATTAGCAAGCAGTCACAAAAGCAAACATACAGTTGTACCTACAAACTCGGCAAAGTCACTGCTCTCCATCTTGGAGCAATCCTACAAGTTGTTATTAAGAATGTTTCCAGATGGATATGTCAATATTCTTATGAGGGGTTCATCTAACTGTCTAGTAGGATTAAGTGACCAAATACTCAGTCAAGTAGGGGAAACAAATGGAACTCTGAGCCTGGAGCATTCTTCCATGGGTTTTAGGTTACAGATGTTTGTTTGCTGGATTCTTATATTTTGATCATGCAAGGTCAGGAGTATCTGTACAGTCTTTCTCTCTAAGTACATTTTTATATTTCTCCAATGAAAAATAATTCCTTACAATCCTTGTGCTATTTAATGAGCCCTTCTGTGCAGCTCTTGTAACAATATATGAAGCACTTGCTCTAGTCATTTCTTGAATGTAGATTCCTGATTTGGGTCTTTAAATACTAACTAAAATCTCCTAGTCTGTGGAAGCCTCATTAGGTTATTTCTAATGTTAACTCCTCATAGGAGGTAGAATAAATGTATACCTATATCTACTTCATACAGTTGATGATAAAGTACTTTAAAATAACTGCAGACAGTATAAGAGTCAGGAATCATCAAGTGTGGTATTTATGTTCTATATTTAAATACAGATTAGATATCTCTTCTGTGGTAGGTTGAATTATGTACCCCCAGAAAAATACATTCTTAATCTTAATTCATTCCTGTGAGTGCAAACCCATTGTAAATAGGACCTTCTGACAATGCTATTTTTAGTTAGGGTGTGGTCAACTGAATCAGACAGGGTTTTAATCCTATTACTAGAGGCCTTATAGAGGAGGCCACAGGAAGAAAGCCATAGGGGAGAATAGAAGTAGGAAGTGAGTGGAACCTTGAAGGAAAAGAAGAGATATTGCCATGTGACAGAAAAGCCCAGGAACCCAAGAAAGACCTGCCAGCCAGAATGCTACCAAACCTAAGAGGAAGCACACCTTTCAGTCTCCAAAACTATGAGATGATAAATTCTCATTGTTTAAGGCAAGCCATAGTGTGGTATTTGTCATAGTTGCTAGGAAACTAAGACATATCCCTATACCAAGAAGATAAGTGCCAGTTCTGGACCTCGGAGGCCCCACCTATGGTCTTTGACTTCTGCCCACAGGATAATAACTCTTCCTTGCCAGGCAAGATGCAAGGCTGCTGTGGATAACAGAGTGTGCCAGGTGCTACTGGAGCTGGGTCTCCTGCATTGGGACCTCCCCTGTGGCTTCCTCTACCCCATGTTTGGGCCACCACAAGCTTTAGGGAATCCAGGCATCAAATGAGGCTTTGTGATGAGGGTATGGCAAGGTGCATAACTCCTGGGCAAAGTGGGGGAGGATGGAGCAAAATTAAAGGCACACAGGGCATGGCATGGGTAAAAAGCAGCCTAAGAATTAGCCAGAGCCAACTGAGCTCTAATTTGGGCAGGCAGTCTGGGGCAGTTATCTAGATATGCGAATTGAGGAAGACATGAGGTAAGGGCAGAGGACTTCTACCTGCTTCTTTTCAAGGCACCCAAAGTTCACCAGCCAAAGAACAGCTTGAGAGAGGCACTGATGAGGCTTTCCTCTTGAGAAGGAGAAAATCTGATATAATGTATTCTTGTGCCAGAGAAACCTAGGTTCTAGTCCAGCATTGTCCTTTACCAATTGAGTAATATGGGAGATTTACTTTATGTGTCAGAGCCTCAGTTTCCTTATGGTATGATAATTCTATATCCACTTTGCAAAATTATTGTACAGTTAAATAAAATATATATGTAAAGTGCCAGCAAATAGTAAGCACTCAATAGATATTAGTTGATCTTGTTATTGTAGTTGGCTCCTTCTCCTTAATTGTTTTCCTTTCTCTTCTTACTTTGCACCCTCTAAGAATTAAAAAGAAGTTTTATCAGTTTTGTGGACTAAACCATATTTTCTTTATTCCCCTAAGAGCTCTAAATCCAAGAGTTGGGTGGGAGATCTGTGACTTGTGGACTCTCTGTGGAGAACTTGAGAGTAAACTGAGAACAGGTCAAGGAAGGAGTGTCCTCTTCCTAAGTTTTTTGGAAGTTATGGTTCACTCTATCCCTGAGCTACAACCAGTCCTAAAACCACCTTAGAAAAAACTGAAAACTGTTTTTTTTTTTTCACTGTT
>JAQZBX010021626.1:0-32149 GCA_029593785.1 Cabassous unicinctus
TAGGATGTAATGTTAATAAAGAGCCCAGACAGACTTGAGTTGGAGCCCTGCCTATCCCACTTAGCTCTTGTGCGATCTTAGCCTTGTATTAGGATTGTTGTGAGGATTAAGTGAGGTAATGTACGTAAAGTACTTAGCCCAATGCTAGGCATGTAGTAAGTGCTCAGTCAATATTTGTTGTTGATACTAATTGTACCAATTCAGTTTGCTGATTAGAAAGTCTGGAAGTCATCTGTATGTTTGTTGATTTAAAAATGGTTAAATATATTAAAATTCAATCGACGCTTGACTCTTTTGTCAGGGTAGGTGGTGGTGGGTGAATTATATTCAATCTCTGAAAACAGCAGATCCTTAGGAAAGAAAGATTAAAGGGATCTTTGGGAGATAAAAAAAAAAGTCTGAGACCAACTTCAGGGAAGGAGGCAGGGTTTGGTTTAGGCAGGTCCACCATCCCACAGGGTCCAGAGTGGAAGAGCAGGGGAGATGTGTCAGGGAGAGGGCCCTAGCCTCTAAGACTGCTTCCAGGAACTAGGACCATTAAGTAAGGTTCAGGCCTGCTCCTGCCTTTTCATTTGTCCATTAACCATGAGGGAGAATCTGGTCTGCTACTCAACTAGTATTTCATTCATTTTTCAAGGCTAATAACAATGCTTGCTCTCTCAAGGCTGCCATGCAATTTCAGTTTTAATGTGTATTTAACCCCCTTAGTGCTTTTTATCTTATCTAGTCCTTAAATAGACACCCCAATTCAATTCACATTTATGGGGTAGGTCATTGAGAGCAAGTTAGCAGAAAAGAGGACACTTAGAAACAGGGTCTTTTCTCTAGTTCACACTTTTTCTGCCCTCTTTCCCTCCTTTCCTTTTTCTCCTAAGCTTATATAATGTGGTTCTCATGGTTTTAATCTTTTTGGGTCACAAGCTCCTCTGAGAATCTGATGAAAGTTATGGACCTTCTCCCAAGAAAAATGCACACTCACCCATATTCCCACAGATCTTCTGAAGCCCATTCATAGATATCCTAGAAATCCATGGACCCCAGGATAAGAAATCCTCCCCATAAATAATGATACTATCAGAGGAAGTAATAGCCAACTGGTGAGGAATGTGGAACAAGCACAGACCAATGAGACCTGATGTTCTCATTTTTTATCAGATTTTATGATTTTAAACAAATTTTGTATATGTTTGAAATTTATGGAACATTTCAAGCATATACCAAATTAGTGAGACTTGCATTAAGCTCTCTTAATTAACGCACAACCAATCTTGTTTTTTCTATGTGTCATCTATTTCTCAACTGCCCTCGCCTCCCATGATTTTGAAGCATATCCCAGGGATTATATATACCGTTTCATCAGTAAAAACTTCACTAAAGATTAAGGACTCTTTTTTGGTAAATGACATACCCACCATATCACAATGCTATCACACCTTAAAAAGTAGCAATAATTCCTTAATATAATAAAATATTTACTCAATTGTTTAAATTTCTGTGCCTTGTAATTTTTTAATTTTATTTTTTTACAATTGAACCAGGACCCAAACAAGGTCCACACATTCACATTCATGCCTGTCTGACATTTCAAATGCTTTGGCTAAAGATTATTGACAAGGGCAATGTCTATGACAAGGGCAAAGAAAGTGGATGAACAATTATTCATAGCATGTAGGCTGTAGTTAAGCATATAAACTAAGGAAGCTAACAATGAAAGTGCTTCTTTTCTTTCAGTAGTTGATTTTTCTTCCAGATAATTGAACTTGCTGGTCATATCTTTGCTTTCATAGTCTTAATCAGAGTCAAGAAACTAATCGTCTCTCCTTCCTTCCCTTCCTTCCTTCCTTTCTCCTTTTTTCCCTTCCTTCCCTTTCCTCTCTTCCCTCCCTTGGTCTGGATTTGCACTGTGTTCTATACTATCAGGTGTCTGTGGATAGTACCAAGCATTATAATTAATTTGTCCCAGTCCCCTGGATATCACAAACTGATGGGGAAGCCAACAGGAAAAAAATTACTCAATTATATATATATATATATAAAGAATTTTTATGAGGAAATATATATAATCAAATGCCAAAGTTCAGAAAGCTAATAAATATTTATTCAAAACTTATTGGTACTTACCATGTGCTGGACATTGTACTAGGTGCCAGGTACACAGTGGGAACCTAAGACACAGTACCCACCCACTTGGAGCTTACAGTAGGACAAGCTACTTAGAGTGGCAAATACTTCTTTGGGCTCTATGAGAATATAAAGATGAAAAGTATGTGGTTCCTGGTGTCAGAGAATTCATGATCTACAGGAAAGATAAGCTAGATGAACAAATACCAAATAAGTCCAAACATAAAGGCAACTTTTTCTCCCTAAAAAGTATTTCTTGGAAAGGACTTTATATGAGAGTTTTTACAATTTAGATGGAAGTGAAACTGATATGCTGTGGTGATTTGGAGCTGTATGTTCTCCAGAGAAACATGTTCTTAAACTTAATCCACTCCTGTGGGTATGAACCCATTGTAAGTAGGACCATTTGATGAGGCTATTTCAGTCGAGGTGTGGCCCACTTCAATCAGGATGGGTCTTAATCCTATTACTGGAGTCCTTTATAAGCAGAATGAAATTCAGACACACAGAGAGAAAGCCACAAGGAGCAGTCAGAAGCTGAAATTCAGTGGAACCTGGAAAGGAATGGAGAGGCTAGGAGAGTCTGCCGTGTTCATTGCCATGTGACATGACGGGAGCCCACAACCAAGAATCGCTGGCAGCTAGCTCCAGGACTCCAGTCTTTGGGAAGAAAACATCACTTTGATGATGCCTTGATTTGGATTTTCTTTTAGCCTCTAAACCATGAGCTAATAAATTCCCATTGCTTAAGCCATCTTTTGCATGGTATTTGCTTGAGCAGCCCAGACAACTAAAACATATGCTATGAAAAATTGTGTTAATTGACTCAAGCATCTCTAGTGATGAGGAGAAGGTGCTGATGTTAAAGGTGTGTATGACTAATTTATAAACTGAGGAAAAAGTAATATATCTAAGTTAATATACTATTTGGCATATATGTGGCTTTTCAGTTTCATCTGTAAATGTTTCAGTATGTATTTCAAAAAGATAAGGATTCTTTTTTTTTTTTCAGAATGCACAGTTCTACCTAAAGAGAAAATAACAATTTCTTCAATATCATAAAATGTCTAGTCAGTGTTCAAGTTTCCATTTGTTTCAAATGTCATAAAATTTGTTTGAATTGGGATTCAAATGAAATCCGTCTATTGTGCTAGGTTAAGTCTTTTAACCTATTGGTTTCACTTTCATCTCTCTGTCTTGCTCTCTTTTTCTTTGCAATTTATTTATTTATTTATTTTAAAGGGTCATTTTTCCTACAGAGTTTCCCACAGCCTGGATTTTGCTGATTGTATTCCCATGGTAGTGTTTTTCATGGAGCTCTGTTTCCCTGTATTTTTAGTAAATTGGTATTTGGATCTAGAGACTTGATTAGATTAAGGGACAATTTTTTTTCATAAGACTACCTTGTGGGTGGTAGTATGAGCTCCCATTAGGAGGCATATAATAAGTGGCCATCTCTATTTTTGTGACATTAGTGGTGTTAAATTTCAATGCTATCTAAGATCCATTAGGGTTTGTGAAATGGTGATGTTCTAATGCTATCATTCCTTTTTAAAAATATATCATCCCTTTTTTATTTTCTATAATGAGGAACTTTTCTCATCTACTTTATCATACTACTCTATGGAGCAAATCTTATAGGAAAACCAGGATAAATTATTTACCAGGTTTTAAGTAATAAGCTGGTTCATTAGCATTATCCTCCAATGGGTACCAGTTATTTTTTTAAGTAACATTGTGAATTCATGGATTTTAACGTATTTGAAATATTCTGTCTGTTGCAGTTATCACCCTCATTGATACTCAAATTGTCTTATTTTGGTAAGAGGCCTCTAGGCACCCTTGTCTAAAATCAGTTGATTATAGATATATGGGTTTATTTCTGGACTCTCAATTCTATTCTATTCATCAATATGTCTAACCTTGTGCCAGTGCCACACTGTCTTGATTACCATTGATTTGTAGTAAGTTTTGAAATTGGGAAGTTCAAGTCCTACTGCTTTGTTCTTCTTTTTCAGGATTGTTTTGGCTATTCTGGGTCCTTTGCAGTTCCATATGGATTTTAGAATCAGCTTGTCAGCTGGGATTCTATGGGGATTTCACTGAATCTTCAAAGGGGCTTCTTTAAATTGGTTCCTAAGTTCTTTGGACAGGACCCTAGTGGTCTTTGAGAGCTTCCTTGCTATCTGATATGACAATGTTTCAAACTCATCTTGTATATCCTGCCTCAGACCTTTAATCAGCAATTTCTTGAAGGAGCCCTGATACTTTTTATTAGAAAATGGCATTTATTTTTCTTTTTTTTAAGGTGGTACTGGGGATTGAACCCAGGACCTTATACATTGGAAGCAGGCACTCAACCACTGAGCTATACCTGGTCCCCGGTATTTCTTTTTTTAAATTTTTATTGCAGTAACCAATATAGAGCACAAAATTTCTCATTTTAATCACAATTCAAGTGTACAATTCAGTAATATTACCTATATTCACAATTTTGTGCTACTATCATCAACATCTATTACTACTCCGTTTTCATCCCTCAGACAGAAACTACTTACCCATGAAGCTACAATTCCTTCTTCCTACCCTGGCCCACCTGCCCTGGTAATTTATAAACCACCATCTGTCTCTATGAAGTTTGGTTCTTTTGGGTATTTCATATAAGTGAGATCATTCAGTATTTGTCTTTTGTGTCTGACTTGTTTCACTCAACATGATGTCTTCAAAGTTCATCCATGTCATAGCATGCATCAGAACTTGATTCCTTTTTAGGGGTGAATAATATTCCATTGCATGTATCTGCCTCATTTTGTTTATCCATTCATCTGTTGATGGACACTTGGGTTACTTCCATCTTTTGGCTATTGTGAATAATGCTATTATATACATTAGTGTACAAATGTCTGTTTGATTCCCTGCTTTCAGTTCTTTTGGGTAGATACCAAGAAGTGAGACTGCCAAGTCATATGGTAATTATATTTTCAATTTTCTGAGGAACTGCCAAACTAATTTTCCCAGAGACTGTAACATTCTACAGTGCCTCCAACAATGTGTAGGGGTTCCTATTTATCTGTATCCTTGTCAACACTTATTTTCTGTTTTTTTTTTTTTTTTAGTGAAGTGATATCTCATTGTGGTAGAAATAGTCTTTTAAAAATACCATAATCTAGGTGCTAATAGTGCTCATTGTTACTGGTTGATCATTTTTTTCTAGGCCTTTTGAGTGGACAGAGCTAGAAAATATGTTTATTTATTTATTTATTTTTTAAAAGATTTATTTATTTATCCCCCCTTGCTGCTTGTGTTTCACTGTGTCCATTCGCTGTGTGTTTCTTCCGTGTCTGCTCATCTCCCCCTTGCTGTGAGTTCCTGCTGCATCAGCCCACCGCGCCGCACGGGACGGGCCTGCTCTCACAAGGAAGCCCCGGGAAGCGAACCTGGGGCCTCCCGCATGGTAAACAGGGGCTCTATCGATTGAGCCACACCTGCTTCCTGCTGTGAGGTCTTGCTGCATCAGCCTACCGCGCTGCGCCGGCCGGCCAGCCTGCCCTCACAAGGAGGCCCCGGGAAGTGAACCCGGGGCCTCCCATATGGTAAACGGGAGCTCTATCCATTGAGCCACACCTGCTTCCCGAAAATATGTTTATAAATTAAAAAACATTTAACAATAAAAATACATTGTATATTCATGCTGAAACTTCCAATTCAAAAATCAGAACTACATGGTTTTCACTTAACTTCTTCTGTCTTTTCAACTATATCTCCTTTCTCTACTGCTGAGTATGCTAATTCTCAACCACACTGGGAGGGACAGAATAAGTTCACAATACATAACAGTTTCAGAGCAATAGCACCAAGAAAATAACTAAAATTAGTTTATGATCTTTTTAAGTTCCTTTTATCCATAGGGTATATTTTACTAAGGATGTTCAGTTAGTTTATTATGCTTTAAAGTCACTTGGAATAAATTCTTTTGGGATAGGTATGCCATCAATTTGACATTTGTTTAATTCTGTTTTTGATTTCTGAGGTTTGCTTTTTAAATTTTAATTTTGTTTTAAAGTTTTATAAAATATTTATAAAATAAGGTATATTCGAAGAAGTCCAGCTTCTATCCTTGTCCCTCCACACTATTCCTTCCCTTCTCTATAGGTTAGCCTTAAAATTTTTTTATGGCTTATTCTTCCTTTATTTGCTTTTTAAAATATAAGCAGATACTCATATCTACAACTCCCTTTCTTAGATAAAAGGCAGAAAATTATACAGTTTTCTTCTCCTTGCTTTTTAAACTTAACGTTATATTTTAGTATTATATCTTGGAGATCATTCCATGGTAGTAGTAATAATATGTAATTTTAAAAATAGCTGTAAAATTAAATTAATAAATAAAATACTTTAAGTAGACATTTGACTGTTTCATCAACTTCCCTAAGTTGTATAAACAAGTTTCCCCCAAATAATTGGGAAAATGGATTGCCTCATATTCAGGGTTGCCTTCTTTGGGTGCATAGATGTTAACCACAAAATAGTAAATTTAGAATAGTAAGCTGGAAATTTGGGCAGGGATGGTTAGGATTTGTTGTGATGGAGAGTTGGGGAATGGGCATGTTGGGTGACCAGACAGTGTAAACAGAGGCATGAAGATGGGAATGTGCTTGGTGCTCTTGGGATCAGCGAGCCTGGCTGGAGCTGCAGGTTTGGGAAGTGAAATAGACTTACAGGGAAATCATCTAAGCTGGTTTTTTCTTTCTTTCTTTTTTTAAAAATAATTCAATTGTGAGAGTCTTGAGAAGGTAGGTGCCATTATATTCATTCATTAAACAAAGATTTATTGAGTGCCTACTATGTGAAAAGTCGGTGCAGGGTGCTAGGGATAGAATAGTGAGGAAGACACACATGGGTTCCCTCAAGGAGCATAAAGCAATATTTCATTACTAAGGAGAAGTGCATTGTGCTCTGAGGGCATATAAATGTGAGGACCTAGCCTTGTTTGGGAGGTAGTCAGGGAAGGCTTCCAAGGAAGTGCATGTAGGCTGAGATCTTTGGGATGATGAGTACGTATTAGCTGGTGGGGTGCGGGAGGTGTTAGAGCGTGGTTGTTCCAGGCAGAGGGAGCAGCATTTTGGGAAGAAGGTGGGTGTGGCTCCAGAACTGAAAAACACCCATCAGGATTTAAAGGGCTGGAGAGTATGGGGTAGAGTTGATGAGAGATGAAAGTGAATTCAAGAGAAATTACAAAGGAGAACTTAAGAAAAGGGTACTATCCCCCTGCAGGCATAAATAGGCACTCAGTAAATGCTGTATGGGTGAATAATAAATTTCAAATTTCAAATGTTGGCTAAGAAATGATCGGGTAAAGGGTAGGAATAAGTAAATGATCACAAAGAGCCAGTTTTGGAAGGAAGGTTAATTTGGTTTTAGATGCAAGGAATTTGCGGTGAGGCATCCCGGTGGTTTGTCAAGTACTGAGCCACAGTTTCAGGCTGCAGTTGAAATGGTAAGACTCAAGTGAGAGGAGCAAAGTGTAGAGAGCTCTTCCTTGGGAATTATGGTTAGAAGAAGAGTTGAGCCTTCAAATGAGACAGAGAAGTGATCAGAGGAACAGATGGAGAATTTCAAGGACAGCATGGTAAGCAGTCTAAAATGCTGCAGAGAGGTCAAGGAGACTAATTTATACCAAATGAGAGAATGTGCTTGACAGCACTTACAAAATGCCAACACATTATATAGATGTATACCTGGAGTGTGGTAGGGTTAGGGGATTGGGGGCTGGGGATGGGGTGTTGGAAAAGAAAAGAATCTGCAGTTACAAGACTCGAGCTCAGTCTTAGCTCTGCCTTGTACCATAATTATGACATTGGGCAGTAATCACTTACTGAGTCTCAAACTGCTCATTTGTAAAAGAGAGAGAGAATGGCTGCTGTATTTGCCCTTCAAAGTTATTGTGAGGTCCCAATTAGATAATATATAAACCATTGGGTTTTCCCCCATGTGTCTCATAAAGAACCTGACATATGCAAGGTGCTCAAATACGTTATTTGAATGAATAAGTGCATATTACTGTTACTACTTATTTGTGTTTAAACAGAGACCAGATGAAGAAGCTGTGGTGGATCAGGGTGGGACCAGTACAATTCTCAACATTCATTATGAGAAAGAAGAATTGGAAGGTAAGAACAACTGTTCTATGTCATCTGGGAAATTGGCCAGCAGCCATCAGAAGACCTGGTTTGAATCCTAACATTTTCTCATTGGCTGCAAGGCTTTGGTGGAAAAAAATCACTTAATTTCTCTTAGCCCAAATGTTCTAATCTGTTAAATAAAAGAAAGATAATAATACCCATCCTAACTACCTGACAGGATCTAATAGACAGCACATGCTTTGAGCACTGTAAAGTTCAATATAAATATTAACTGACCTATTCCTTGAGTATGTGAAGCCATGAAGTGTTCAGTTCAGTTTATTGATTCTTGACAGCTACCTGGAAATAGAAATATAAATGTAAACAAAAATATACATATAAATATAAAAATACATATGAAAGAAAATAAAATGCAAATGGTTTTAAAAATGCAATCTGGCTTCAAACTCTTGTTTAAAACCCCATGCTTTTAAAAACTTGTTTTCACCCCATTCCCAATGTTTGCTCTTCCCATTTCATATCTATCCATTTCTCCCTGGTGTTTTCATCTTAAGAAAAGAGAAAATAGGCACACACCTTTAGCTTATTCTTTAAGATTTCACAACAGAGTCAGTCAAAAACCCAAAGCAGTGGAAACGAAGGAAGAGATGTTTTTGCTGACCTGCTCTATCTAGTGAGGTTCTTCTTCCCTCTCTCTGTTTGCCTGCTGCCGGCTCTCCACATGACCATTCCTTGGTGTCCCTTTGCTTTTCTTTTTCTCATGGACACTTTAATATCACTCTTTTTTTTTTTTTTCTATCTGGTTGCGTCATTGTCTTTTTGGTGTGTCGCTTCACTGCGCGGGGGCCTGTGCCTCTCCACGCAGGTCTGGGATGCCTTTTTTCTTTTTATACCAGGAGGTCCCAGGGATCGAACCCGGGTCCTCCATATGGTAAACGGGAGCTCAATTGCTTGAGCCACAGCTGCTTCCCTCTCATGGACACTTTAACCTGGACATGGTTTCCTGATTAGTGGTGATAGTTTTATTAGAGGAAGGCTTTGCTTTAATGAAAATCCATTGTGAAATCTCTGCAGCATCCCCTGCAATGTTGAAAGCTATGATACAGCAACTTTCTGATGACTGAGACAGCATGTGAAATGTTCTCTCTGTACTGCTTGTTCCCATGACGTTTTTCTCATCAAAGTTGTACAAACCCTAGAGGAGACTTGTCCTTTGGATGGGAGAGCGAGAGCTATACAGGCTGACTCAGCCTCTGGGGCTGTAACCATAAGAATCTATGTGGGTGGCTCTGTGGAGGTCATTGGAGTTCAGGTATATCAAGGTCAAGTTTTCCAAGCTATTTTGATCAGATGGAAGAAGAGCCAATGTGGGTTTCAGAAGTTGGGAGAAAATCAGGGAAGGAAAGAGTGGGAAGCTAACATTTGTTGAACACCTCTTGTGTGTAAGGCATTTGACAAGGCACTTTATATATAAACTTGTCTTTTTTCATCTTTACAGCAACCCAGGAAGGTAGGTAACATCATCTCAATTTACATGAGAAGAAACTGCTCAGGGTCCTCTAGCCTAGTAACAGGTGAGGCTGGGGTAAAAATCCCTCTCTTTCCACTCTAACATCTTTCCTGCAAGGGAAAACAGTACCCCGTGTTAACCACTCAACATAACATCTTGTTCCATCATATACACATTTTTATGTATTGCCCCTGCTCATTTCCCTGCCTGGATAATCCTGTTGCTTTCCTACCCTCTCATTGCAGTTTGAGGCACTGTTGTTCCCGGTTCAGTTGTCCTCCAGTGAGTTCCCACTGGAGCTTTATGAGCACTCTTGTCTACATGGGAGTAGACTAATAAGCTGGGGTTAGCTCTCTTGGATCCTGAGGTCTGGGTTCCATACACAGAGGTCAGCTGAGTAACTACCGCAGCAGGAGCAACTTTTTAGAATGACATCATCTGTTCCTTATGTGCTCTCTACTTTGCTGTAAAAGAAAGCCACCTATGATGGTGGTGTTACTAGGGGAAAATGTGTTGAGAAATGATCTTTTTGAAAACAAGAATCTTTTGAAAACTGTATGAGTCCTTTTTATAAAGTGCTACAGGGAAATGGAGGACAAATGGTATCCATTCCTCAGGCCTCATGTAGTTCTAGAGCAACCCTGGAGACGATAGGAGGGAGTTTGGATTTGCTGTAGAGTTGGTTGTGCTATGTGGTTCCACCCTGACTCACTGCAAAGGGTAGCCCTAGGACATAGTGAGGCTGCACTGTGGGTGGGTGACATTTCTTGGTGGTATGGAATAAAATCAGTTCCGCTTTGATGGAATACGGAACTAAATTGTGCTCTGAATCGGTATGCATGTCATGATACACAAGCTTCCATGGTTGGAGAAAAATCTCCTGGTCTTCCTTCACCTTTCTTCCATGTCCTCTATCCCATATGACATAAGTCATTCCTTCACCCCATATTCAGAACTACTTCTGATAGTCATCTCTGCACGTTGTTAGAAACTTTTGTAAATGTGGATATTTTTGCATGTGCCAATGCTATCAGTAGAAAGTGCATTAAACCTTGACATTGTTTTTTAATTATATATGGAAAGAGTAAAAAAAGAAAGAAAGAAAGAAAGAAAGAAAGAAAGAAAGAAAGAAAGAGAAAGAAAAAACCCACATCAGACAACTTTCAAAAGATAAACCCAAGAAGAGCAATAATAGTCCATGACTTTCTTCCACAGACTCTCCCAGTCCCAGAAGAATGGGGTACAGTTGCTTCAGTTAGAGAAATGGCTTTTTCCATTTTTCCTGGAAGATCATTATTCCTGCTTAAACTGCTAGATTTATGAATCCTGGAGTAAGTTTAATGCCTTCTAATTAGTTTTAACAGAGGTAAGAGCCATTTGGTCATATTTAAAAGTTTTAAAAAATCCTTGCATCAGCTCCACCGTTAGATTCCCCTCTGTGGTTATTGACTTTGAGTTAACACGTAAGCCCAGGGGAGCAGAACACCCTTTTATCTGTGCTAACGAGCTTGCACATATTGTACTGCAGTTTGGTAGTCCCAGTCTGCATCTGCAGAGTGGGTTAGACTTGTGGTTTCTGTTCTACTTGACAAAATTCAGCCCTGGCCCACTAATGATTGCTGTCTGTATGAATATACATTCTTATTTTTAAAAATTTACACAAAAACCACATCTTTCCCATAATTTTTTCTAAATGAATATTCAAGTGTCTGCATACAGATATTCATCCTCAAACAAGTGGGTATGACAATGACAGGAAATAAGAATGGGGAATTAGATGGGAGGGAGTGGGTTTGGGTAAGTTGGTAGGTAGGGACAAAGACTGTATGGGTTGGAGAACAGTTGAATGGCCAGCAAAGTGACCACAGGATTAGTTTAGGGAAGTTACTGGACTGCCTGAATCTAGTTAGACTGGCTGGATTTTATCCCAGTATCCATTTGTCAACTTTTCTACTCAGTCCCCAGCCTAGATACTGAAGCCTAATTCTCTGACAGCTACTTGGCCCTTCTTTGCTCTGGCCCCTGCTGGGTCTTGTTTTCATTTCTACTTTTCTTGCTGGTGTTTTCTTTTAAAGGCAGGTGCTGTGATTGGTTGATGTTTGTGAGAACTGTTTGTGAGAACTGAATGGACTAAAAACACTATTTGGTTCTCCCTTCTCCAAGATTTAAGCTTTTCTTTACCTCCTATATACCCATCAAAAACACTTGAAGGATGTCTGCCCCATTATGGCTCAGACCTGCCTTGTGAGAATTTAGTATCAAGCAAAACCATACTCTATTTACTCAACAAACATTTGCTGAGCTCCTTTTGTAGGTCCTTTCTGCAACAATAAATAAGGATAACGAGAACAATTGAACCATTTTATCTCCAAAGGATCACCTAACTTGATCCTTTCCTAGGACTTGAACATTGGAGCCTGGATTTGCCATCAGCTGGAAAAAACCTGAGAAGTCATTTGGTCCAACCTCCTTACTTTATTTTAATAGTGTTAATGAGTAGGTTAATCAAGAAGATATGATATAATAACACAGGTTCTAGTACCCAATCATTGCCCCCTCAATTTCTCTTTAGGATATAGCTAAAATTAAATAATACTAGCAATACACAAGCCCAAGTCAGTGGAAGAATTTGGAATGTGCTCAAGGAGAAGTGGAAGTCATGGCCTCGCCATTAACCTCCTGGGTGGTTTGTTGGGAAGAGGAAGCACATGGTCAGGATGGCTCTGTTGCGGGACAAAGAGGCCTTGTCTCCCTTCACAAGGCTGTTCTTCCACCTACACCCAGCTCTACCTAGACACACCTAGCTCACCATTTTAGGAGCTGGTTGAAGTGGTTTTCTAGGATCTAATTATACTTTTCATGGCCTACGGGTTCTCTCTGATCAACCCCTGCCTGTCTCTCCAACCTCCTCCCTCTTCCACCTTGCTCTGGCCTCACTGGCCTTCCTTTTGCCTTGGAACCAGCCAGCACATTCCCACCTTAGGATCTGTGCATGTGATTTTCCCTATCCCTGGAATGCCATTCCCTCAGGTCTTCTCATGGCCATTCTTTCTTGTCACTCATTTTTCCCCTCTGGTCATCTTAGCTAAAGTCTCCCTTCTCCATTCAACCCCCTGCCTCAGATACTCCAGAACTTTACCTTATTTTATCTACAGTAGTTATCAATATTTGTCTCCCTCAACCAGAACATGTGTCCTAAGGGCAAGTACTTTGTGCTATTTACTACTCTGTCCCTAACCCATGGGTCAGGACCTGGCACAATTAGGTGAATCCAGTCTGCTGCTAATGTCACCTAGGTTGATCTTGGTGGTGTACTATAGGGGCCTCATTAACATATTATAGTGGAACATTATTAACAGATGGTAGTTTATTAAGATGTTATTTAATTCAACACTTCAGATTACATTGATAATGTCAGAGGTCTGGTATCTCACACCTCTGGTCTATATTTCTGTTTCTGTGATGTTGCAAGATTACTACATTATGTTCAGAGATTGTCTTTCAAAAATATCCTGAGATGTGGCCAAGTCAATGTTGCATGGTCCTGAGACAGGATAAGGGCAAGAGGTGCAATTCCATCAGATACTAAATATTTTACCCACCTACCTCTCAGCTTTCTTAACTTGTGTTTGGCTATGCGTTCTTCTAATCTTTATTGTTTCTTTTTTATTTTGGTCTCTCACTTTGGAATTCAGAGGACAGGAGAAGACAAAGAAAAGGAGGGAGAAATAGAGAAAGGGATGTTAGAGCAGTACCCCAAAGCACTTTAAACCCACCTGGGAGTGGAGAGCACTATAAAGGAATCCCCAAAGAAGTTGAGCACAGTCTCCATTGCTGGGGAAAGAAGATGAAGAGTTGGTAATGTGTCCCTTAAAGTCCTCTTCTCCAGGAAGTCCTCCTGGATTAAGCTTTCCATTCTCAGTTTAGTTTGGACCTTCTCAATATTCCTTTGCCTGGTGAGAATTTCATCTGCCCTAAATGCGTTCACTTTGGTTACACATTCCTTTTGTGGTCTCTTTCAGATCAGAGGCTCTCTTAGGTAAGATTGTATACTCCTGAGGAGATCCTAAGGGGTGCACTCCTGGGGAGGCACTAAGGAGGTATTCCATTAGTTGAACATTTGTGGAGCAATGACCAAATGCAAGACACTATGCTTTGTTGTATGAGGGATTCAGAGAGAAAGAAGTTCTGACCTGGGAACTTGAGAAGCTTGGGCATGACAGAAGAGTGGGAGAAAAGACAGACATCTGGTTAATTCCAATGCAAGTGCATAATCCTCTGGAGATTTGGGGGAGGGAGATGGCACATTTGATAGCAGAGCAGAAATAATACTGAGAAATAATACTGATGAGTCTGAAGGAGTAAGTTAAGTCAGTGTTCAGAAAGAATTAGCACATTTGTGGAATAGCAGTGTTATTCAGGTAGAGGAAAAAGTGTGAGATGATGGTGGCTCCAGTAGCCAAGGCCATGAGAAGGAGGAGATGGAGTTAAAACTAAGCTGTTCTGTTGCTGGGGTAGATGCAGAACATATACATTTCTGATTTTTTTTTTTTTTTTTTCCATAATGTTCTGGGTAAGCATGTAAGATTTTGACATTTATCTCTTTTGAGCTGATCAATCAGTTCTTTTAAAGGTCTTCCTTTTGTTTTCCCACCAAATGTATACTTTGCCCTAGAGGAAGAAAAGACTAGAAAGAAGGCTGAGACTAGAGCATGGAGGGTCCTGAATGCATTGAAGGTGAGCCATGGTCAGAGTGGTGCTTCGGGATTAGTTTGTGGGGCCAACCACAAACAAATTGCTCTGGGGGTCCAGAAAGGAGGCCCCATTATTGTCAAATTAGGAGAAAAGAAAGGCTTGGCATCCCTAATCTATAGAATGTGGCAACAAGGGGGCAAGGGGCAGAGGTGGAAATCAAAGGTAACCCTGAGGTTTCAAGCCTGGAAAGTTGATAGGATGGCAATTCCTTGAACAGAAACAGGGAAGAAATGAGTATGAGCCTGCTTTGAGATAGAGGATGGTGAGTGTGCTTTGGGGTATGTTGAATCCCAGTAGATAAAGATTTGGTGGCCATTTGTAGAAGTGAACTTTGAACCAGTGGTTATTACTAAAAGAGAAGAAAAGAGGGCCAAGGACAGAAACCTGGGTAGCCTACTTTGGGTGAATTGTAGCTGACACAGGAGCTAAGAGAGCTGAGAGCACCAAAAAGGAGGAAGTGGCAAGGGGTTTGGGGTACTACCTAGCATATAGAGGGCTCTCAGGAAAGTCTTTTGAACTGAACTGAGAGAAATGTAAGATGATAGGGATTTAGAGCTTACATGGTTTCTGGTGTCCTTAACAAGGGCAGTTTCAGTAGAGAGTGAGATCAGAAGCCACATGCAGAGGTTTGAGAACAAGAAGGTGGTTAGGGAAAGGGAGCAGGTTGGTAGACAATTCTTGAAAGTGGTTTAATGGAGAATAGAAGAGGACAAGGGCAGAAGCTTGGGAGAGTAGCTCAGCATAGGGGAGATTTTCTTTTTAAGATAAGGGAGACGTGAGCTTGCTTGTAGTAAGGAGAAACCCATGGAAAGGATGAATGGAAAGGAGAGACTGAGGATAACCGATGCAGTGAGACTCCAGAGGTGTGTGAGGCCATGGGATGAAGAGCCTTGGTTGTTTGCCCAGCAAAGAGGAGGTGCTAAGGGGGGGAAAGCAAACCAGTTTGAGGTGGAGGGAGTTTACATGAGGTGGCCTGATCTTTTCAGTAAATATGAAGTGAGATCACCTCCTCAGAGGAAAGAATGTATATTTGAAGACAGTGGCTAAAGATTGGAACAGCTTCTGTGGTGGAAGATCTAGGGAGTCAGTCTGAGATCCAGATTGCTGAATAGCAGTTACTGGACAAAAATGGGGGAAGATGAGTTAGGGATGATATTGAAAAGAGCATATCTGAAGCTATTGACTCTGGGTTCCAGGCTTGGCAGGAAGGCAAGTAAAGCCAGGTGGAGGTAACAGAGGCCTGGAAGTCATGACCAATACAAAAAGCAGATTTATAGAAGGAACGAAGGAGGAGGAGCTAGAGAGAAACATGATTGAATCACTTATTTTCTAAGGTTCCTCTCTCTTTGTCAGTATTTAACATCTCTCCCTTTAATCTCAACTTCATGTTCCTTATGATTTGTAACTAACCTCTCAATACTATTTTAGGTTTTATATTACATGGAGAAAAAAATAATGGAAGCTTATCCTAGAATGTATTGACTGCTAACATTTATTTCAGGCATTGAGCTAAGCATTTTATATAAATTATTTACTACTCACGAAAAACCTGAGTTTAAATAATAAGCTTTTAGTACTCCCTTTTGAAGATGAGTCACAGAGAGATTAGGTAACTTGTTCAAGGTCACATGGCTAGTGAATGATGGAGCCGACTTTTGGAACCTAGCAGGCTGACTCAGGTCCTGTGCTCTTAACCACTCTTCTAAATTACCCCCCTACCAAGACTTGCTACGATTGTCATAGGTAACTGTATTGCTTTTTTTTTTCTAAATCACTCAGTCAAATTGTCATTGTAGTAACAATTACTAGCATTTATATTGGCCTTCACGGGTTGCAGATCACTTTTACACACATTATTTCCTTTATTTCACAACATTCCTGTGAGGTTTGCAGCCACATGCAGGATGAACAAAGAGTGCTTCAACTCCAAGATCTTCACATCTTTAGGCCTAGAAGTCTTTGAAGGTTTGCCATTTCAGTGGTATGACCAGGCCAAAGAACTCTGATCTTTTCTCCCTTTTAAATATGCTAGGCTTCTTTTACTAAAGGAGTTTCCTCCACGGACCTTCTGCTTCTTTCTAGGTCATAGAACTCTATATGTGGGGGTTCGGATGCCGCTGGGTCGGCAGAGCCATCGGCACCACCGAACCCATGGCCAGAAGCACCGGAGACGGGCACGGGGCAAAGGAGCCAGCCAGGGGGAGGAAGGCTCGGAGGCCCTGGCCCACGGTAACATGCCTGGGAGAGGGGTGGGTGTCCATGTCTGGGAGGTTTAGTGAGGCTGAGGGAAAGTGACGGAAATCAAGCAGGTGGTCTTGATTCTCTAGTCCTTCTGCAGCGTTTTCAGACCTTGCTTCCAGAAAGAAGAAATGCCTCTAAGAATCCTAAAAATGTAACAGCTTAGGCTCCAAAAATCAATACCATAATAGGTTGAAATAGTTTGCTGGAGAATTAGTTATTCCTTTTAATGAAATTAGTCAGATTTTCAGTTTCTTGTGGGTTTTCTATAAGTGGTCTCAGTTTATAAATTTTTCTTTCCATGAAAATGCTTCACAGAATAGTTCTCCCCTCCTACCCTGTAGATAAAGAAATATTTTTTATGTGCATTCAAGATTATCTTCTATACCTTCCTGAAGTTGTTAGGCTACTCAGATGTGCTAAGTAAGGCAAAATGCTATTTGTATTCTAACTCTGAGGCTAGTCGCGGACCTTTCTCTCTGGTTGATTTTCTAGACACACCATCTCAGCGTGTACAGTTCATTCTTGGCACTGAGGAAGATGAAGAGCATGTGCCTCATGAGCTGTTCACAGAGCTGGATGAGATCTGTATGAAAGAGGGAGAAGATGCTGAGTGGAAAGAAACAGCCAGGTGAGGCCCTCAAATAATCTGGGTCAAGATCTGCTTAAATTGGCAAATGTGCACCTTTTGGCAAGTTAGAGCCTGTTTGCCTTTTGTTTCTTCGTGGGAGAAGGAATGACTGATGCAGGGTCAGATATTCCAGAGTCTCCTGTGGGGCTTCTTGGTGTTGGTCTCCTTCTGATGTCTGGTCATACCTAGGCCAGTTGACCTTGTGCCTGGATTGGTACATAAACACAACTGTCAGGGGGTTCTCTCTCATTTGTTTAGGGACCAGAGCAGTTCTTAGGCTATTATGATGTTAAGGACCCACTTAGGAGATGCCTGAAGGTGCCACCTTGGTTTAGACCTAGCCCAGCAGGCATAGCAAAGCTCCAGACTTTTCCTCAAGATAACTCATAGGGTCATTTGGGTTTAATTCACTGAAGGCCCCAGAATTTTTGAGATTTTAATTTCCTCATAGAGACCCCTTGGGATTATAGTCAGCCTGGGAGTAGGCTTCCTGGAGCAGTTGTAGAGTGACCATGCTTGTGTTAGGCTCAAACCCCAGAAGAGTCTGCAGAGCCCATTGTGTCTAGGGCTCCTTGTCTAGTAACTGACCAGCAAGCCTTACAAATGAAGCAAAGCCAGCATGTCTGAGCCTTGGGGAACAAGGCAAGGTGGGTAACTAGCAAAGTGTGGCTCTGGTTCTCATTGGAACAGCTCTTCTAGGATGCCCACTGTAGCCATGGATGTTTTCCATGGGTAGAGAGGATTAAAACAGGCCAGTTGATCTGACACCAGGTGAAAAGGTAATTCTTGTCATTCTGTCTTTGTGAACTTCTAATGGTCATTCAGACCACTGCTGTTGGCTTTTTTTTTTTTAAATAGACTTTTATTTTTAAGAACAGTTTGAGACTTACAGAAAAACTGAGATGATAATACAGAGAGTTCCCATATACCCAACACCCAGTTTCCCCTATTATTAACATCTTACATTAGTAAGGTACTTCTGGTATGTGATTGGAAACAGAGAAAAATATTATTTTATTTATGTGATTCTTCAATGTGTCTAGAGGATATAGATTAGATCTATTTTTCAATTTTACAAGTAATGCATGCTCATTATAAAAAATTATAAAGTAAAGATAAGCAAAAAAGAAAAGAAAAAGAAAATGATCTGTAATCTCGCTACCCCAAGGATAATGAGGAATATACAGTGTTTTGGTCTTATACATGTGTGTGCTTATATTTTTATAAATTTCTTTAAGCAAAAATGGAATCAAACTCAATCTTGTACTGTTTTATAATCTGATTTTTTTCACTTAACCAATGTACTTTGAACATATAGATTAAATCTTAGTATGTTCAATATGATTACCCAAATGTCTCTCTCTGTGGCTTCCATTAAAGATTCTCTCTGGAAAAGCCCTCATTTTCTACCTTTGGCATCCAGTTATTTGTAATGCTTTCAGGTGGCTGAAGTTTGAGGAAGATGTTGAGGATGGGGGAGAACGTTGGAGCAAGCCTTACGTGGCAACGCTTTCATTGCACAGTCTCTTTGAACTAAGGAGCTGCCTTATTAATGGAACGGTCCTTCTGGACATGCGTGCAAACAGCATAGAAGAAATTTCAGGTAAGGTTAGGGAAACAGAGGAAGTCTCATGTAAATTAAGAGATGTAGTGTAGAGAAAAGAATAAAATGGCTCTGTGTCCTTAGGCAAGTCACTTAACATTCCCAGGCAAGTCACTTAACATTCCCAATCTTGGCGTCCTTGCCTGTGGATGGATTTCAAACTAATAAACTGTCCTACTTATTTCACAAGCTTATTATGAAATTTAGATCAACATGGTCCTTCTTTTTAATTCTTTCATTTGCTTGTTCACGCAGCAGATATTTATTTTATATCTACGGGCTTGATAATGTGTTGGGGGCAGGGTTTGGTAAAGATAAGATACAGTGCCAGCTCTCAAGGAGCTCACCCTTTAGTGGAAGAAATAGATATGGAAACAATTGAGGTAAATGCAACAATAGAGATATGTTTTGGTAATATTTAGAGAAAGGGGCAGCTGGGAGTTGTGAAGAGAAAAAAGGAGTTAAAGAGAGCTAAAAACAGATATTTTTAATATGGCAGCAAAGGAGGACATAAAGGAAATTGAAGGGAGAGATCTGATGGAGTTTCCTGGTGTGCCTGAGTGTTGTTACTATGTTTTGGAAATGGGGTTTGAGAAACACTTGGGTGCACTAGGGCTTTCTCCCTCAGCTTGACTCTTCTCAGCTGGACAGATTAACTAAAAATTTCTCTAACCCTTTCTCTATTTCAAGTATTCAGCTTACTAGCCATAGCACCTTGGGTAATTTTGTAACTGATTGGGCCTCAGTTTCCTTATCTGGAAAATTATAATAATAATACCTATTTCTCAGGATTTTTGTAAGTATTAGACTAAAATAATATATGTAAAGTTCATGGTATAGTTCCTGGCACATACTAAGTGCCCAATAGTTTCTATGCCTAATAATAATGATTTGTTACATGAATAAAGCATAACTTTTCACAGATGGTATCATCAAATAGCTCTTTCAGACACAGAAACTGAAATTGTACCTCAGTGACCCTGGCAGAACTGCTTCCTCCTATCCCCTGCCCCTCACCCCTAGTCCCACCTGACGTTTGGGTCTGTTGACCCAATTTTGAGTGTTCATGTCAGCACCTATTTTCCAGATCTGATCCTGGACCAGCAAGAACTGTCCAGTGACCTGAACGACAGCATGAGGGTTAAAGTGCGGGAAGCCCTTCTCAAAAAGCACCATCATCAGAATGAAAAGAAGAGAAACAATCTCATTCCCATTGTTCGCTCCTTTGCTGAGGTTGGCAAGAAGCAGTCTGATCCTCATTCGATGGATAAAAATGGTAAGATTTTTAGGAGTGAATGTTCTCTGTCTTTATAAATAAGACATTTAGAATTAGTTGGAGATGCTAAGTTGCTAGAAGGCAAGGCTGTATTTGTCTAATATGCTTCCAGGTCCACTTAGAATGTTAGGACTTTCCAGTGATTGGTAAGATGGGTGGTTAGGACTGGTATCCACCTCTTTCTTGGGGCATTAGGGATGAATGCCTTAGACAGACCTCAATGGGTCTGAGGTGAGGGACCTGTGCCCCAGGCTGGCCTCAGAACTGATGTGGTTTTTGAGAAATAGCCACATTTTGGATTATTTGGGGACAGAGAAGTTCAATTTTTTTTTTTTTTTTTAGGACCAGACAAAATACAAAATACAGTAGTGTAGGCTCTTGAACAGACTTCTAGCTTGAGATTCTGAGATCACCACCTGCAGAGTATGTGACCTTGGGCAACCTACTAATTTTCTCATCTGTAAAATAAAGCTAACAATAGAACCTACCCTATAAGATTATTGGTCAATGAATTAATCCATGTAAAACCCTTAGCACAGTGCATGGTGGATTATAAATATACAGTGAATTTCAACTCCTGGTTGGTTACCTTTTCTGTGGTCAGGCAGGGCAGGGCCTAATCTGTATTGGTCTCCTGGTCCTTATATTTACTGAATCACAATATGCAGGGGATATGCCTGGGAATCTATATTTTAAAAAGTCCTTCATTGGAGTCTCTGATATGCACTTCTGGTTCATAGAGACAGAAAAGGGTCATGAATGTGTTCATGCAGAAGGTGCAGAAGTGTAATAAGTCCCCTGGCCTTCCTTTAGCCCTAACTCTAGATAGGTATGTAGCCATCTCAACCTCTTCTCATGCTGGCTTTGCAGGAGATGGTCATAGCCAGCTGATGATGGATGGGAATGTGTCAGAGGGGGAAAAGGGCAGAGACTCAAAGAATTCTATTTCATTAACTCCAAATAGGTCAAACAGTATCTCCTCAGTCTGTTCCAACTACAAATCTTGAAGTAAAAAATGGAGGGAATTGTGAACATAGTCCAGTGGATTTAAGCAAGGTGAGCAGAAACATGGGAAGTTGGCTTATAGGCCTGAAGTTGTCTCTAGTGGAGCCTGGGGGTCCAGTTGCTAGAAGCTGGGTAAGTTTTGGTATTTCAAGATCCTTTCTTCAAGACCAGAGCCCCTTCTGCAGAAAAAGAGACCCATCTGCTCATGCCTTCCCCGTTTTACCCCAGCCTGGTTGGAGTTGACTCATTAGTGTGTTCCCCCAGATTCAATATGCTGAAACTGAGACCAGCCACTGATTTTAGAGTTTTCTGTGGGCAAGCCTCCCCATTTTTCCAGAGTTATTTTTTGGCACCTGCTTTCCAGCAACTCCCTTTTACCTCTAAGGGTTTTGCTAAATGATATTTTGGCAAATATCCTAAAACTCCCTCATGGGTGAAGCTCTTCTTGGGGACTGTGACTTTGGCACCGGAGGCTTCCAGCAAGGCAGTGCCTCGCTGCAGCGACTGGCTTAGGCCTTAGTCTCCTGGCCTCCAGTCTGTCCTTGCTCTGGTCTACACAGATGGTGTCATGTCATGGCTCTGATCATTAGAAAAAATGGGAACCTCTGACAAAGCATTCAAGTATTTGAAAATGAAAACAGTTTGACTCAGAGCTTTAAGATCATTTCTCTTTGAGGAAGCATGGTGCAATAAATTCTAATCAGAACACCTTGATTTAAATTCCAATTTAAATCAACACCTCTCTGGGTCTCAGTTGTTCATATATATATATATATATATATGTTTTAATGGTGCTAATAAGACTTTTCTTGTCCACCTTACAGGGTTAAGGACCAAATGAGATAATGTGAGAAAACATTTGGTAAACTATAAAATGGCACATGAATATAAAGTATAAAGTATAAGGAGGCTGATTGATGTTTGCTGTGATGGCTCCCAAGTTGTCCGAGTGTTCTTTTGGACTTTCAGGTGGACCTTCATTTCATGAAAAAAATTCCCACTGGGGCAGAGGCCTCCAATGTCCTGGTTGGAGAGGTGGATACTCTGGACCACCCCATCGTTGCCTTTGTGAGGCTGTCTCCAGCTGTTCTTCTCTCAGGCCTGACAGAAGTGCCGATCCCAACGAGGTAAAGACAAAGATAACAAAATTCAGTACATTCTATCTAAAGTACAAATTTATGTGAGTGCTGGTGGGAGAAACCAGCTTGATACTAAAATCTAAAATTAATTAATTTGGAGATTGCTGTATAAAATTCAGCAGGGATCTCAGAAAACTGCACATATTTGATTAACTGCTGTGCAGAAGAATTCTAAGAGTTTAAGGCTATGACTGCACTGGAAGTGGAGAACTGAAGAGCAAGGACCAGTCACTTGTTACGATGGGAATTCTAAGCCTTCCTCTCCCAGATCTATAGAGCTGTATCCCAGGGCAATATCTCTGAGCAAAGGTATTGGTGTGTCTTTCCCCAGTTGTGGCAGGGATTGTAGTACAGTATGCAGATATGCCCACATTTGTGCAGAAGGCTGTTCCTGTTCTCTGAAAGTGGTGATGCAGGTGATCCAGAGCCCTATTACTTACAGAGAGTATTCAAATGTCCAGAACACAATTTAGACTACAGAGCTTGGTCATTTCAACTTTCTTATCCCTCACCTCTCCCCATTGTTTTCTTTTCTTTTTTTATTTATTTTTTATTTTATTTTTTTATTTTTATTTTACCGGGAGGTCCCGGGGATCGAACCCAGGTCCCTCCATATGGCAGACGGACGCCCAACCATTTGAGCCACATCCGCCCCCCCCCACCCATTGTTTTCTTATTAGAGCAATAAATGGGATTCAGGTAACCTTGAATCTGCACTCTTAATTAAAAATGCCGTGTTTTGAAAAAATGTCTTTCTATAGCAAGGAAATGTGTCTATGGAAACTCTCAGAAGTGTAACCACATACAATGACCTTCCCATGCCTATAGGGGAACTTGCAGGTCAAGGTGACTCATATTGCTCCATTATCAGCATGTTTCCTTTCATTGATGGTACAGTGATGATTTCTGTTTGATAGGAGAGAGAAATATTCTGCTGTTTAGAGAGAAGAAAGATGCCCCTTCTTTTTGTTTCCTTACATAATTTCCTGTTCTGTGTGTGTTGCCAGGTTTTTGTTTATCTTACTGGGTCCAGTAGGGAAAGCTCAGCAGTATCATGAGATTGGCAGATCCATGGCCACCATCATGACAGATGAGGTATGCACCACTTCTGCTTCTCATTCATTCATCCTGTAAATATGTATTAAAGGTCTACTCAGTGCCAGGTGTTATGCTAGGTGTTGGGGATAAAATAATTGCAATGCCTGCTGGGAAGCCATTCAGGCCCTTCTTTGAAAGCCTATTGTGGGAAGACCAAGCTTTCTGGGGATTTTTCTTCCTATGTCATCTCTTCCTTTTTTGAGTAATCTGGGATGCAGAGAAATCTCTTTCTGGGAAATGTTTTATTGCCAAGTAGGATTCTTAGAGACAAATACATTAAGGCTGACTTAACTTTCTAGAGAAGATAGTTAATTCAATGCATCCAAGCTATTTACTTGAGGAAACCTAACTCCAGTTCCACGTAAATGAAGCCAGTTTGTATAGGGGCCAGAAGTATGATCTCGGGGCTGTAATGTTAATGTCCTGACAGAGCCAAGGCCTCCAGACATTTTGGCTTTGTAGTGCTGTGCCCATAGTGCATACCCTGGTGAGGACTGCCTTGCTCATGCCAGGTCTGTATCATAGGGAGCAGGTGTGGGCTGTTGTATAAGCTCTCTTTGATTGGGAGGCACCTTTCCTGGAGGACCTTCATTAGTACTCCCATCTAGTTATTCTAATCATTTGATTGAGAAAATTTTTCATGCATCATGCCTTTGTTCCATTCTTTGAAGAGATAATAGAATTGTACAACTTTGGAGTTATGTCTTATCTCTTCTTATACTGACAGATATATATTTAGTTCTGTTTGACCCATCCATCTCATCTCCAAATTCATTTTAAATTCTTTTATCCTTGCATTTCTCTAAGTGCTCAAGTTTTCCACATCTCATCTCCGTGGCAGAGATAAAATCAAGAGGTTATATTCGTCCTTCACTATGTCCATTGACCATTTTTTTTTTTACTTTTAACTTTTCTGAGGGTTTTTTTCTTCTCTGTAGATTTTTCATGATGTGGCATACAAGGCAAAAGAGCGAGATGACCTCCTGGCAGGGATTGACGAGTTCCTGGACCAGGTGACGGTGCTCCCTCCAGGGGAGTGGGACCCCTCCATTAGAATTGAGCCACCCAAAAATGTCCCTTCCCAGGTAATGTATGCATATCAGCCAATGGTGGTTAGTGTCATTTATCAAGTACCTGCCATGGAGAAAGCAAAGACCAT
The DNA here is from genome assembly GCA_029593785.1 of Cabassous unicinctus. Classification (NCBI taxonomy): domain Eukaryota; kingdom Metazoa; phylum Chordata; class Mammalia; order Cingulata; family Chlamyphoridae; genus Cabassous; species Cabassous unicinctus. Next base: position 24,679 of record JAQZBX010021626.1, read on the forward strand.
GTGGGTGTATGCTAAATAAATGGAGACATAGCCGGTTTGGGGGTATCTAGAAAATCAGAACAGTAACAAAAACATGAATCTGCAGAAACACAGATTGGCTCAGGTGTGACGGGGTCAGCCAGGATTATGAGGAGTGAATTTTAAGCCACGTTTTGGAGGATTGATGTGGAATGGCAGAGAGGAGAGGAGAGGACATTTCTTGGGAGCATATCATGTACAAAGTCATCAAACAAAAAGAGCAAGTTGTATAGGGAGAGCAAACAGATTTCCCCCATACTTTTTTTACAAAAATGGTAAGGGAGCTCCTATTATGTGCTAGACCCAGGGCCAGGCACTTTACATAGGCTAATTTAACCTACACAGCAACATCCTGAATAAATATTATTAGCTCTAGTTTTATAAATTAAAAATAAAACTTGGAATAAAACTATCTACTAGGGCAAGGTTTGAAAATAAAGTAAGATTATTTAGAGGCAGATTTGAAACTTGAACTTAGGTTATATCTGATGTCAAAGCCTCAATTTTTCTGTTTCCACACAAGAAGTGACAGAAATCCACACTAGTGGATAGGAGGAGAAATTATATATGCACTCCCCCTCTCCCACTCAGGAAAGTTAGTAAACTGTTCCAAATCAGAGAATGCATTTGAAAACTACAGAGAAATACTTGGGTATTTTGGCTGGTTTGGGGTTATGCATTCACCACTCTCCCCTGTTGGCATGGAAGACTGACCAGATGGATGACTTTACTAATATTGTGGTCCTCTGTTAATAGGAGAAAAGGAAAATGCCTGGTGTTCCAAACGGAAACGTTTGTCACATAGAACCAGAACCACACGGTGGCCACAGTGGGCCAGAACTTCAGCGTACTGGGCGGTAAGTTCTGGGGACGTTTCACAGCTGATGCTGCTTTCTGGGCAGACGTTGTGTAAAAGAGTGAGGTATCCTCTTTGCTTTCAGCCTTCTTTGTAGTGTGCTCATTGGCTGAGAATAATGACTTTTCAAATAGAAACCACTGACTTTAAATATTACAAATATCTCAAATACTGTATTCCTTCATTCAGGTTCCCAAACCACCTACCATGTTTTGTCTTACTTTCAGTCCCTCCCACACATTGTTCTCACTGATTTTAACACTCTTTCCCTTCCTCATCTCCTGGCTAACTCCTACTTAATCTTTATCTCAGATTATGTATCATTTCCTTTGGAACACCTTCCAGGACTCCCTATAGATAAGGTTAGGTATTCCTGCTATGTGATGTCACAGCATTGAGCTACTCTGTTACAGCCCTTATCATACTTTACTATTATTGCTTGATTAGTTATCTTTCCTGCTACCCTGTTTGCTCCATAGGGCAGGGACCCCATCTGTCTTGCTAACCACTATAGGCCCAGCACCCAGCTTAGTGGTTGGCACAGAGCAGGCACTCAATATCTGATGAATGAATGAATATTTCTAGAGTGATGCTATCCTGTAGCATGGAATGGACTAGGTATGGATAAATGGTGAGTGATCATTCTATGTTAAGAAATTCCCTTAGGGTAGGAAGATAGATACTATATTAAGAGTGAGTGTATTTCAAATAGACAATATACTTTTCTAGGGCAAGAGTTGAAGAATGGATGTCCAGAGGCCCTCTATATAGGCAAAGAAGTCAGGTCCCTAGGGTAGGAGGTTTTATTCCTCAAGTACGAAGGTGGTAAAAGAGGATGATATTTCAGTTTGGCGTGGCATCCCCAGATCATGGAAGACAGTTGAGATTATGGTCCTGGCTCTCTAAGTTGTGCTTGTGTCTGAGAAAGATCTGCTGGATGGAGATTCTCAGGACTGGACTCAGGTCATGGAGAGAAGCCTTTATGTTCTTCATTCCCTTGCTTTGACCTTCTTTCTATCCTCTTTGTTTGATTATTGCTTTCTTCACTCTTCTATCCTCAGTACGCTACACAATGTAATACAGTAGGAACTCAGGTGTTTGATTATTTGTTTTGGAATGGTAAAGGGTGATTTCCCCACCCCCCACTCTTGGAAATTCAGGGAGAAGCCAAAAAAGGAGACAGAGAAGCAGAAGGGAATGGCATTTAACTACCAGTACCCTTACAAGGGAATGTGTTTCCTGGTTGGAGACATGTATTAAGGGTGGGAGAAGATAGTTAGGCTCTGGGGATAGAGTGGTAGAAGAAAGTAGGTGCCCCTCAAGTAGAAAGGGTCACTGAAAAGAGGGAGAAATCTCCAAGAGTGAGTGCAACATTTTCTTTGACGGTGGGAGTAGTCTGAATTGGCTGGGAGAAGGGTACCAATACTGAGACCTAGAATAGGTGTCATTTTGCAGGGGGAAAGGGTATTGAGTATGCATTTCATAGTATTTCAGAATTAGGATTTCTCCTTTAGGTCTAAATGGTGTCCACACCTCAGGAATTTGAAAGTGGTGGAATTGAGGGCAATAGGATTTCCCCCAAAGAGATATCCATGCAGAGGTGAGATTTCAGGTTTCTTTTGGTGTCAAAGAGAAAATAAACTAGGGCTCCAGGCCTTTTGAGGAAGGTTGCTTATAATCAATTTCATGTGGGAATTTGGGAGACCATTGACTTTATCCCAACAGTTCTAGAACCTCAGAAATGGTTCCTGAAGTCTCAAAAGAAAATCCCATATTGTCAGATCTATCTCATGTCTAATCACAAACCCCAGGCACCTTTACTTGCAAATTCAAATGGGGTTTGAGGGAGTTTTCCCATAATGTTGTGTCAGGAACTTCTGGAATTGACAAAGCTGGAAAGAAGGGTTATCTGGGCCCAGAGCCTTGTTCTGCTTGGTATGAGCTTCTGAATTTTCCTCAGATCCCTTAATAAAAGACCTCAAGAGACATGGCCTCCCTCTCATTGTAACCATAGTTCCAACTCTGACCCCTTTCCCAATCTCAAAATATGGGGGTAGGTGGTTGATCAACATGAAGCTTCCCCTGTAGATGGACATCCTGGAAACTTACAGACCTTCCTGGACTTCACAGAATAAAAACACATTAGCCTGGGTTTTATAATTCTTTAAACCATTAGTTGTGTTTCTTGGAGGTAGAAAACCTGCTTTATGCATCTCATGTTGCATAAACTTAGGGCAAAACTTGGAGATTTAGGAGATGTAATCCTCATTGGATGGAGAAGCATTTGAAAAGGGGGTAGAGTAGACCTTAGGAAAGGTAAGGAAGGAATCAAAGTAGAAAACAGAGAAAGCAGTACTTTGAGTTCTGTATTATCTGACCCTCCAAGCCAGAGCTAAGATAGTGTCTTGAATCTCCTAGACATTGACCTAGGAAGTGATACCACTGCATTCCCATACATAACAAAGAGGAATGTCTGGCTAGAGTGTTCCCAGGCCAGAAACCTCACAGCAGGGAGGATGCTCTGGAAAGGTGTAGATTTATGTCCTTTATTGGGGATGCCACTTTTGGGAAGGGTTAATGAAAGAATCAGGAGCTGCTATCTCGATGATCCCCCCACACTTCAAACAGGTTTCTTCCAAAGCACACCAGACAAATGGATGACTGGCCTGTCCCTAAAGCCCTCCAGGGAAGGGTGCCCTAAGTCAATGATCCAGAGCCTAGTGACCCTCTACACTGGTAAGTCTTTCTTGCATCAAGCTTAAATTCATATTCCTGTGTGCCTCTTGCCCCCAAAGACTTGAACAGCAAGCATAGTATTGTAAGGGAAAGGAATTTTCAAATAAGGAGGAAAGCATCCCTGCTTGATTAATATCTGTGGCAAGTGTGTGATTATGGTCTGATTTTATGTATGCATGAAGTATGAGACTGACTCTGTAAATAGTATTCAGAAATTATTAATTTATAGTTATACAATTGATATGTCTCATACTTTTTCTCCCTTTTAATCACCACTAGACAGAGAGGGGTGTCTTCCCTTCCTATGGATTCTCGAAAATCCATTTCACATAAATCTTTTGTCCATTCCTCACAGACACTCTTTCTCTCAGAAGGTGCTTCCTAAGGGCAGGGGCTGACCAGTCATGGCAGCAATTTGGGTTGCCTCAGTGGGGTGTGGTGGAGTGGAGGCTCATTATCGCAGGAGATTCTTCTCCCAGAATAATGCCCTTCAGAGAAAGAGCATTGGTGGTTAAGAGGTGAGATTAACATGGACAGAAGAGGATGTGTTGGCTAATGACTCAGAAACCCATGAATCCTGCCCCAGATGACTTTCTGCTGCCTGCAATGTTCTTGAGGGCCTGTTTGCCCAGAGGAGAAAGCAAAACAAACGGACACTTTATTTCTAACTGAAGTCTTGGCCCTAAGCCCTGAGGCATAACTCTCGTGATCTAGGTTAGACCCTGTGGACAACTCCTTTCGCTAAGCTGGGTTTGCTGGATGGGCTAAACCTAAAGCAGGCTGAGAGAGGGCTTTGTCCATCTTCCCTAAGCCCAGACCCAGATTGTGGATGTTACTGCTGAAAGGTGAAGAAAGGGGAATCCCAGCTACACCCACCAGAGCCAAAGGTAAAAGAGCAAGTGGGTAAGAGAGAATAGTGCCTGCCCGTGTGCACACCCGTTGTGCCCATTTAGATAGAGAGCATTTGCATGGAGAGCCGGCTGGGCCTTCTCCCATGGGGTATAGGTCCTAGGTGTTGTCAGGCTCTGCCAGGCTCCTAAGCAGAGAGGAAGAAAGAAAGAACTGGCTAAGCTTCTTTCCATTAGAGAGTAACTTGGTTTTTTTTTTTCCTTAGCTTTTTATTGTAGAAAATTTCAAAAACGTAAAAAAGAAGAGAGAATATTATAATGAACCCCCCATGTACCCATCAACAGTTACCAACATTTTGACAATCTTGTTTCATATGTTTTTCCCCACTTTATTGTTTTATTTTTGTTTTCTAAATTATTTTAAACCAAAATCACTGACATCTTGTCATTTTACCTGTAAATACTTCAGTATGTATCTCTATTTGATAAGAACATTTTAAAAAAGACAACCAGCATGCTATTATCTAGTCTAACAAAATTAACAATAATTCTTTAAATCATCTAATTCTCAGCACATATTAAGGTTTTTGTGATTGTCTTAGCAACATCTTTTTAGAGTTCATTTGTTCTACATAGAATGCAATCAAGGTTTGCATTTGGTTATTATGTCCATATTCTAAAACAACCCCCACCCCTTCCTTTTTGCCACGGATTTGTGGAAGAAATCAGGTAATTTGTCCTGTAGAATGCTGAGTGGCTTCTTTTGTCACTGACCTTACAAGTTTCATTCTGATAACAATGACTCTACCCTTAGAAAAAGTGAGTCCATCTGATCTGTCTTATCCTTGGAAAGTGGAGAGGGACCCTGAGGTCCTGCCACCAAGTCCTGTTGGCTCTGTCTCTTGACTAACCCTTCCCATTCCAATCCACTGCCTTCAGTCTCACCTCATGCTCCATTCATCACACTGCCGCCAGAGTGGTTCTTCCAGAATGCATGTTCGATTATGTTACAATCCTTAAAACTTGTTGTGCCATTAGGATAAGGTTCTGATTCCTTAAAACAGTTTACAAGGTCCTTCACGACTTGCTTTTTCAGCTTCTCTGGTCTCATCTATTGGTATCTCTTCTTCACGCATGCTGTTATCCAGCTATACTAATCTTTCAGCACCTCAAACCTGCCATGTGCGCTTACCTTTAGGTGTCACCCACACTAGCCTCTCTGCCTCATCTGACGAACGCCCAGTCCATCCTTCAAGTCTCAGCTGAAATGCCCTTCCCTGATCTCTGCTGCTGTAGCATCTTTCCAGCACTGCTTGTCTCCTGCACTAGACTGTTGGTGCTGGAGAGGAGGCACTGTGTCTGTCTTGCTCACTGCTGCAGCCCCAGTACCTGGCACAGTGTGTGGCACCAAGTGTCTGCTAATACTTATCAACTGCATGAATGTATTTTTATGCTAATTTCCCAAGGGGAAGTTGGGCAGTTGTTCAGAATATGAAAGTGCATGTGATAGGGGCTTTTTATTTAGAAAATATATAATGAAAATAATTTTAATGCCTTGAATTAGTTTTGCACATTTCTTCTTAACAGTTTAGAATTTGAAGTTTGAAGCTAATGCTTGCTTTCATGTTAATTTTTTTGAACTTTTTATTGAATGGGTAATATACATTACTATATTAATTTCTTCGATGTTCGGGACAATAATTCAAATATACTGTAAGTCATATCATTGGTTGCAAATAGAATTTGTGCTGATACCAAAGAAATCTCCTCTACTTGGAGTGAAATTGAAGCCAGAGTATTACCTCAGTCAATACAGAGCGCATTTGAAATGTTTTCAAATGTGTGTTGTTAGTATCCTTTTGTGGAAGATGGACTGCGTTAGAGGCCTGCCTGCCGTGTTTCCACAGGCTGTTTGGGGGCTTGGTGCTGGACATCAAGCGGAAGGCCCCCTGGTACTGGAGCGACTATCGGGATGCACTCAGCTTGCAGTGTTTAGCCTCCTTTCTGTTCCTGTACTGTGCCTGCATGTCACCTGTCATCACCTTTGGGGGACTGCTCGGAGAAGCCACTGAGGGACGCATAGTAAGAACTTTTAACCACTTCTAATGATCCTGAGCAAGACTTACAATACTTTGGTGGCAACCAAGCCCACTGGGGGGGAAATTCTCTGGGCTAGAACTGAGGAGATTGGATTCTCCCTACTGAATCACCATGGTCTTCTGACTTCCTAACAAACAGAAACACTGTTCTTCCTATAGAACAGACTTTCATCTGCTTGAATAGCCATGTCAGTAGCCGATTGCCTAGTTGAATTGCCCATTACCCCAAGGATGGAAAATGAATATATTGATGTCATTTGAAAATAAGATGTAAAGTGATTCTGTATGACAGCTTGTAGAGTGAACAGTGTCATTGTGGTTTCTATTTATTTTTTTGAGTACTGAATTGAATTGCTGCAGAACAGGACTTTGTTGAGGAATCATATGTGGATGGATTTGGGCAACTGAATTATTAAAGTGGTATCAGTTTACAGAAGTATTAGATGGTGTGTACACATCACTTTTACTAAGATGAAATACAAGCAAATGACTGTCAAGGCACACATGAGAGCTAGGTCAGGAATGTACATAAGCCTATGCTACTCTTTACTGATGGGCTATGGGCTCAGTGATGGTTTCTTTTTCCTCTCAGAGTGCAATTGAATCCTTGTTTGGAGCCTCCATGACTGGGATTGCTTATTCCTTGTTTGCGGGACAGGCTCTCACCATTCTGGGAAGCACAGGGCCAGTGCTCGTGTTTGAAAAGATTTTGTTCAAATTCTGCAAGTAAGACATTAATTTTTTCTGAAAACTCTTAAATGGACATGGTTATTGTGCTACCAGGGTTGAATGCCAGGGTCCTGTGAGCACAAGTAGGCAAATATCACTGTGGGCTGTATGAAACCTGATGGAGGAACATCATTTGGCCTGTTGGCCTGCCTCCAGGTAGTATCATCCCTAAAAGAGCAGATCTC